>CALNHX010002866.1:0-165575 GCA_940337035.1 Agriotes lineatus
GTCCCAAACGTCCTAAATGTCCCATATGTCCCTAACGTCCCAGACGTCCCAGCTGTCCCTTATGTCCCTAACGTCTCAGACGTCCTAGACGTCCTAGATGTCCCATATGTCCCTAACGTCCCAGACGTCAAATTTTGTCCTATATGTAGCTAACGTCCCAGACGTCCCAGACGTCCTAAATGTCCCATATGTTTTATATGTCCCGAATTTCCCAGGCGTCGCAGATGGCCCATATGTACTATATGTCCCTAATGTCCCAGGCGTCCTAAATGCCCCATATGTCCTTAACGTCCCACACGTTCCAGACGTCTTAAATGTCCCATATGTCCTTAACGTCCCAGACGTCCCAGATGTCCCATATGTCCTTAACGTCCAGACGTCCCAGATGTCCCATATGTCCCATATGTCCCTAATGTCCCAGGCGTCCTAAATGTTCCATATTTCCCTAACGTCCCAGACGTCCTAAATGTCTCATATGTCCCTAACGTCCCAGACGTCCCAGCTGTCCCGTATGTCCCTAACGTCCCAGACGTCCCAGACGTCCTAGATGTCCCATATGTCCTTAACGTCCCAAACGTCCTAGATGTCCTATATGTCCCTAACGTCCCAGACGTTCCAGATGTCCCATATGTCCCTAACGTCCCAGACGTCCCAGATGTCCCATATGCCCTTAACGTCCCAGACGTCCTAGATGTCCCATATGTCCTTAACGTCCAAGACGTCCCAGATGCCCCATATGTCTCTAACGTCCCAGACGTCCCAAATGTCTCATATGTCCCATATGTCCCTAATCTCCCAGGCGTCCCAGACGTCCCAGCTGTCTCGTATGTCCCTAACGTCCCAGACGTCTCAGACGTCCTAGATGTCCCATATGTCACTAACGTCACTAAAGGCAGCACATCAGGCGCAAAATAACTGTGGGCATAATACAAGGTAAGGCGCTAACTTATTATACCACTCTGCGACCCATAACGGTTTGAAGAATAGCGATGGCTTGTGATAAATGTGATGAGCCCATTGATGAAAAACACAAATTAAAATGCACTTCTTGCCGCCAGTCATGGCATTTCGCGTGCGCCGGTCTCAATGAATTTGATTTCAATAAGATCTTGCCAATGAACAAGGTTAAATGGCGCTGTAGTGAATGCAAGTCCAAAACAGCTGCGAAAAAAACCCCGAACATGCCTCCTTCCCTGTTGCTCGAAACTGTGCCGTCGGAGTCTCCGTTGAACTCTCCATCGCCACAGGCATCAATGACCAACATCGATACAAACGCTCTCATTAGCTACTTTGAATCAAAACTGGAGGCTATGCGAGTAGAACATAAACAGGCTATCGACGCCGTCCAAAGTAAACTGGATGCTCTCAACGAAACCACCGGCGACTGGAAGACACAAGTGGCCGAACTGGTGCACTCTGTCAACACCTTAAGAGAAGAAAATGTCAGTCTACGCCAAGAAGTTCAAATTCTGAGGGACAACCACGATGATATGGAGCAGCGCGCAAGGCAGTGTAACATCGATATTCAAAACATTCCGGAACAAAAAAGTGAAAACCTATTCGCTATCGTAGAAAATATTGGTAACCTGATCAACGTGCCTCTTCCAAGTAGCTGTGTCATGGCAGTGCACCGCGTCGCTCGCGGCGCCGCAACCCCTTCTGACCGGCCGCGTAACATCATTGTGCAATTTGCTACGAAGCGTCTACGCGACGATGTCATCGCCGCCGCACGGGCCCGTCGTGGACTCACCACTGAGCAACTACGCCTCGGCACGCCCCCGACTAAGTTCTATGTGAATGAGCATCTCACCCTGAAAAACAAAATACTTTTCTCAAAAACCCGCGCCGATGCCCGCGCCAAAAATTATAAGTATGTATGGGTGCGTAACGCAAGTATTTTGGCAAAGAGGGATGATCACTCACGTGTGGTAGTTATCCGCCGAGAAAGCGACCTAAGCAGACTGTGACTTCCACAGCCTGCTCGCCTGACCAAACTCATCCATACTATAACCATGCTATTGTTTGCTATAACTATAAAAATGTCTTGCATATTATGGCACCTATCACTAAACGTTAATGATCATGCTCGTAACACCATCATTTATAAGCACTTCGTTTTGTGCCGTTATCGCATAAGAACAACTGCTTACGCTATTGTATGCCTGCGAATTTTTGCTGTTTGTATTACAATATTATTATGGGTCATTTACTATAATCATGTTAACCTAATTATAATTATAGTTGTACAAGTGTTATACCTCGTGTCATGTTTTGAAGATAATAACCTGATCTCACTTTTTCTGTCATTGCATGCGCCAATGGATGTTCACTATATTACATCAAGTGTAATTAACTATCCCGTTACATTTTGCTGCTTAGATATTGTATTTCTGCTATTAAATTTAACGCCATGTAACTTCAGAAAAACTACACACATTGCGCTGTATTTTGTCATGTACTGTAATGCTTGTAGGTTCTCGTGTTGATTCAATCTTGTATCTCAATCGCATAAATGTGATCTACTATGTAATGTGCAAACCCTATACGAAACTAACAACGGCATCGCTCCTGCTAAGATGGAACAACTCCAAAATTATATTGTTTTTCCTTATCATTGCATGCTGCACTCGCAATAACCTGTTGGTAGCTAAACATACTTTTCCATCAATACTCTTATTTTTATTTTCAAAATGACTTTATCATCCTTATCCGTTTACTATCAAAACTGCGGTGGTTTTAGGACTAAAACTCAGGAACTTCTTATGAACATATTAGCAAATAATTATGATGTGATTGTTCTCGTTGAAACCTGGCTTGTAGCAAGTGTGAATGAGGCAGAATTCATAGATGCACGATATACGGTATTCAGACGAGATAGAGACCGTGTGCTTACTTGTAATATGGATGGAGGTGGAGTTCTGGTAGCAGTACGCAAAGAACTATTAGCGACTCGCCAAAGCGGCTGGGAGAATGCACAGGTTGAGGAAATATTCATCAGTATACCTACGAGTTCTCTAAACGTTGTTATATGTGCTGCTTACATACCCCCTGGTTCACAGATAGGTACTTACGAAATATTTTTAAAGAATCTCGAGCAAGTCTTAACTAAAGATGCTAGCATTATATGTTTATTAGGTGATTTTAACTTACCCAATATCTCTTGGACCTTCCCTTGTGGATGCATTCAGGGCATCGCTAACATTAGTTCATCTTCGAATGCAGGTTGCTCTAGTGCTTTATTGCAAACTATGTCGTATATAAATTTACATCAGTATAGCTGTATACAAAACCAAAATGGCAAATATCTCGATCTCGTTTTCTGCAATCGCGAAGTTAGTGTTGTGCGCAGTAGTGACCCTCTTCTTCCTGAGGACAGACACCACCCTGCTTTAGTGCTGGATCTCTCAATTGCGCCTCCAACCAAATTAAAAAATAAAGCACCCCGGAAACCAAACTTCAGAAAGGGTGACTACAATGCTATCAATCTCGAAATTAATTGCATAGACTGGGAAAGCGAATTTAACAACCTCTCAACGGAGGAAGCATTGTGTAATTTTTATGCTCACATCTACGATATAGTTGACAGACATGTGCCATTGCAGTCCTGCAGAAACGAAAAATTCCCTGTGTGGTATACTCCCGAATTGATTAAGTTATCTAGGAAGAAAAGCAAGAGGTGGTTAAAATGGAAGATCTACAAGAATCTTTCGGACTATAGGGAATATTCATTTTTACGCTCCCAATTTAAAAAATTAGCACGAAAATGTCACAAGTCATTCTTCGACACTGTAGAAACATCTATGCAATCAAACATTAAAAGCTTTTGGTCTTACGTGTCATCACTGAAATCTTCTGATGGATATCCCAGTGTTATGTCGTTCGCAGAGCGTAAATCCAATGATGCACAAGACATATGTAACATGTTTTCCACCTTTTTAAATCCACATTTGAACAATCCTCTATAGACGACTCTTTCAATCTCGATGAGCTGGCACAGGGAGCACAAGATTCTGGCTTAGCATCCATTCATCAAATTGTTTTAGATGAACTAGAAGTCCTAAAAGGATTAAAGTCACTAGATACCAAGAAAGGCGCAGGACCAGACCGAATCCCCCCTTACTTTCTTAGACAGACTGCTTCCTCCCTGTACATTCCAGTCACTTTAATTTTTAATAGATGTTTAGAGGAAGGCACCTTTCCTGATACGTGGAAATTGGCATACATTATCCCAGTGCACAAAGGCGACTCCCGTCATAAAGTTGAAAACTACAGGCCAATTTCTATTTTATCTAGCCTACCTAAACTTCTGGAGAGGCTGGTTCATGACTGTATATATCCTGCTTTATCATCGCAAATTATTGAACAGCAGCACGGCTTTGTTAAAGGTAAATCTTCCACTAGTAACTTGCTCATTTATTCAAACTTCCTTTTTCACAACATGGACTGTGGCTATCAAGTAGACGCAATTTACTGTGATTTCAAAAAGGCCTTTGACAAAGTCGATCACCTCATTTTAATAAAAAAGATTATTTTTAATGGAATTCGAGGTAACTTACTGAGATGGTTTGTTTCGTATTTAAAAAATAGACAACAAGCTGTGTCCGTTTGTGGACGCATTTCGAACTGGGAAGCGGTAACATCAGGTGTGCCCCAAGGCTCCATTCTCGGCCCACTCCTGTTTACATTATTTATCAATGACGTAGTAAAATGCTTCGAACACTGTTCTTTCCTTTTATATGCTGATGACATAAAATTCTTTGCTACTGTTCGGTGTCTCAACGACTGTCTACAAATCCAGCGTGATTTGGAGAGGTTTTATACATTCTGTACCCAAAATAAAATCTTCCTTAGTTACAGTAAATGCAAACAAATTACTTCCACTAAAAACATTAAAACTATTGACCATAATTACCAAGTTGGTCACTATTACCTCGAGCGTGTAGACAGCATAAGAGACTTAGGTATTCTCTTTGACGCGAAGCTTCACTTTGACCGGCATATCGAAAATATTGTCAACAAAGCATACTCCATGCTAGGATTCGTATTTCGAACCAGTCGACCATTTCGAAAACCTCACTCGTTTTTATTTCTTTATTTCACGCTGGTACGTTCCCAATTAGAGTATTGCACCACTGTATGGAATCCTCTATATGAGGTACATAGTGCAAGTATTGAAAGTATCCAGAAAAAGTTTTTACGTCGGCTAAGCCACAGGATGAGTGATACCAAACGTTCTTATGCTCAAATGTTAGTTGACTACAAATTACCTACTCTTTCTGATCGACGTCTGCAGCTTGATCTAATGACTCTCTATAAGATATGTAATAACCTCATTGATTCACCATGTTTACTGCAACTGATAGAACTGAGAGTGCCCTCACGAAATACTCGACTCATGAGCTTGTTCCATCTTAGTCGGCCACGAACGAATGCTGGCATTAGAGATCCCATTAGAAGAATGTGCCATTTGTATAACGAGAAGATGAATGTCCTGGACATATTTTTTCACTCTCAGCATACATTCAAACATAAAGTTAGGCTAACTATTACATGCACACCTATTTCATGAAACATTTTTGATTTACATTGCCTTTAAATCTAACAACTATGTTGTGAACTTAGATTAAGTTAATTTAGTATTTTTATATTAGTGAGGAATGGTTTAGGATGCAGGCAAGTTCTATTGCCATATAAAAATTTTCTGTTAAAAAATGTCTGTATCTGTGTTTCCTCCAATAAACAAAAAAAAAAAAAAAAAAAAACGTCCCAGACGTCCTAGATGTCCCATATGTCCCTAACGTCCCAGACGTCTCAGACGTCGTAGATGTCCTCTATGTCCTTAACGTCCCAGACGTCCCAGATGTTCCATATGTCCCTAACGTCCCAGACGTCCCAGATGTCCCATATGTCCTTAACGACCCAGACGTCCCAGATGTCCCATATGCCCCATATGTCGCTAATGTCCCAAACGTTTTAAATGTCCCATATGTCCTTAACGTTTCAGACGTGCCAGACGTCCTAGATGTCCCATATGTCCTTAACGTCCCAGACGTCCCAGATGTCCCATATGTCCCATATGTCCCTAATGTCCCGGTCGACCTAAATGTCCCATATGTCCTTTACGTCCCAGACGTCCCAGACGTCCTAGATGTCCCATATGTCCTTAACGTCCCAGACGTCCAAGATGTCCCATATGTCCCTAACGTCCCAGACGTCCCATATGTCCCATATGTCCCATATGTCCCTAATGTCCCAGACGTCCCAGACGTCCTAGATGTCCCATATGTCCTTAACGTCCCAGACGTCCCAGATGTGCCATATATCCCTAACGTCCCAGACGTCCCATATGTCCTATAGGTCCTATATGTCCCTAACGTCCCAGACGTCCCAGACGTCCTAAATGTCCATATGTGCTTAACGTCCCAGGCGTCCCAGATGTCCCATATGTCCGTAACGTCCCAGACGTCCCAGATGTTCAATATGTCCCATATGTCCCTAATGTCCCAGGCCTCCCAGATGTCCCATATGTCCCAAATGTCCCTATTGTCCTAGGCGTCCTAAATGTCCCATATGTCCTTAACGTTCCAGACGGTCCAGACGTCCTAGATGTCCCATATGTCCTTAACGTCTCAGACGTCCCAGATGTCCCATATGTCCCATATGTTTCTAATGTCCCAGGCGTCCTAGATGTTCCATATGTCCCTAAAGTCCCAGACGTCCCAGACGCCCTAGATGTCCCATATGTCATTAACGTCCCGGACGTCCCGGATGTCCTATATGTCCTTAACGTCCAAGACGTCCCAGATGTCCCATTGGTACCTAACGTCTTAGACGTCCCAGATGTCCCATATGTCCCATATGTCTCTAATGTCCCAAGCGTCCTAAATGTCCCATATGTCCTTAACGTCCCAGACGTCCCAAACGTCCTAGATGTCCCATATGTCCTTAACGTCTCAGACGTCCTAGATGTCCCATATGTCCTTAACGTCCCATACGTCCCAGATGTCCCATATGTCCCATATGTCCCTAATGTCCCAGGCGTCCTAAATGTCCCATATGTCCTTAACGTCCCAGACGTCCCAAACGTCCTAGATGTCCCATATGTCCTTAACGTCCCAGACGTTCCAGATGTCCCATATGTCCCTAACGTGCCAGACGTCCCAGATGTCCCATATGTCCCTAATGTCCCAGGCCTTACAGATGTCCCATACGTCCCATATGTCCCTAATGTCCCAGGCGTCCTAAATGCCCCATATGTCCCATATGTACCTAATGTCCCAGGCGTCCTAGATGTCCCATATGTCCCTAATCTCCCAGGCGTCCTAAATGTCCCATATGTCCATAACGTCCCAGACGTCCCAAACGTCCTAGATGTCCCATATGTCCTTAACGTGCCAGACGTCCCAGATGTCCTATATGTCCCTAACGTCCCAGACGTCCCAGATGTACCATATGTCCCTAATGTTCCAGCCTTCCCAGATGTCCTAGATGTCCCATATGTCCTTAACGTCCCAGACGTCCCAGATGTCCCATATGTCCCTAACGTCCCAGACGTCCCAGATGTCCTAGATGTCCCATATGTCCTTAACGTCCCAGACGTCCCAGATGTCCTAGATGTCCCATATGTCCTTAACGTCCCAGACGTCCCAGATGTCCTAGATGTCCCATATGTCCTTAACGTCCCAGACGTCCCAGATGTCCCATATGTCCCTAACGTCCCAGACGTCCCAGATGTCCTAGATGTCCCATATGTCCCTAACGTCCCAGACGTCCCAGATGTCCTAGATGTCCCATATGTCCTTAACGTCCCAGACGTCCCAGATGTCCCATATGTCCCTAACGTCCCAGACGTCCCAGATGTCCCATATGTCCCTAACGTCCCAGACGTCCCAGATGTCCCATATGTCCATAATGTCCCAGGCGTCCCAGATGTCCTAGATGTCCCATATGTCCTTAACGTCCCAGACGTCCCAGATGTCCCATATGTCCCTAACGTCCCAGACGTCCCAGATGTCCCATATGTCCATAATGTCCCAGGCGTCCTAAATATCCCATATGTCCTTAACGTCCCAGACGTCCCAGGCGCCCTAGATGTCCCATATGTCTTTAACGTACCAGACGTCCCAGACGTCTTAGATTTCCCATATGCCCTTAACGTCCCAGACGTCCCAGATGTCCCATATGTCCCTAGCATCCCAGACGTCCCAGATGTCCCATATGTTCTTAACGTCCCAGACGTTCCAGATGTCCCATATGTCCTTAACGTCCAAGACGTCCCAGATGTCCCATATGTACCTAACGTCTTGGACGTCCCAGATGTCCCATATGTCCCATATGTACCTAACGTCCCAGACGTCCAAGACGTCTCAGATGTCCCATATGTCCCATATGTACCTAACGTCCCAGACGTCCAAGACGTCCCAGATGTCCCATATGTACCTAACGTCTTAGACGTCACAGATGTCCCATAACTCCCATATGTAACTAACGTCCCAGACGTCGCAGACGTCCCAGATGTCCCATATCTCCCTAACGTCCCAGGCGTTCCAGATGTCCCATATGACCCATATGTTTACAATGTTCCAGGCGTCCTAGATGTTCCATATGTCCCTAACGTCCCAGACGTCCTAAATGTCCCATATGTCCCTAACGTCCCAGACGTCCCAGCTGTCCCGTATGTCCCTAACGTCCCAGACGTCCTAGATGTCGTATATGTCCCTAATGTCCCAGGCGCCCTAAATGTCCCATATGTCCTTAACGTCCCAGGCGTCCTAAATGTCCTATATGTCCTTAACCTCCCAGACGTCCCAAACGTCCTAGATGTCCCATATGTTCTTAACGTCCCAGACGTCCTAGATGTTCCACATGTCCTTCACGTCCCATACGTCCCAGATGTCCCATATGTCCCATATGTCCCTAATGTCCCAGGCGTCCTAAATGTCCCATATGTCCTTAACGTCCCAGACGTCCCAAACGTAATAGATGTCCCATATGTCCTTAACGTCCCAGACGTCCTAGATGTCCCATATGTCCTTAACGTCCCATACGTCCCAGATGTCCCATATGTCCCATATGTCCCTAATGTCCCAGGCGTCCTAAATGTCCCATATGTCCTTAAAGTCCCAGACGTCCCAAACGTCCTAGATGTCCCATATGTCCTTAACGTCCCAGACGTCCCAGACGCCCTAGATGTCCCACATGTCTTTAACGTCCCAGACGTCCCAGATGTCCCATATGTTCTTAACGTCCCAGACGTTCCAGATGTCCCATATGTCCTTAACGTCCAAGACGTCCCAGATGTCCCATATGTACCTAACGTCTTAGACGTCCCAGATGTCCCATATGTCCCATATGTAGCTAACGTCCCAGACGTCCCAGACGTCCCAGATGTCCCATATGTCCTATATGTCCCTAATGTCCCAAGCGTCCCAGATGTCCCTTATGTACCATATGTCCCTAATGTCCCAGGCGTCCTAAATGTCCCATATGTCCTTAACGTCCCAGACGTCCCAAACGTAATAGATGTCCCATATGTCCTTAACGTCCCAGACGTCCTAGATGTCCCATATGTCCTTAACGTCCCATACGTCCCAGATGTCCCATATGTCCCATATGTCCCTAATGTCCCAGGCGTCCTAAATGTCCCATATGTCCTTAAAGTCCCAGACGTCCCAAACGTCCTAGATGTCCCATATGTCCTTAACGTCCCAGACGTCCCAGACGCCCTAGATGTCCCACATGTCTTTAACGTCCCAGACGTCCCAGATGTCCCATATGTTCTTAACGTCCCAGACGTTCCAGATGTCCCATATGTCCTTAACGTCCAAGACGTCCCAGATGTCCCATATGTACCTAACGTCTTAGACGTCCCAGATGTCCCATATGTCCCATATGTAGCTAACGTCCCAGACGTCCCAGACGTCCCAGACGTCCCAGATGTCCCATATGTTCTTAACGTCCCAGACGTCCTTAATGTCCCATATGTCTTTAACGTTCCAGACGTCTCAGACGTTCTAGATGTCCCATATGTCCTTAACGTCCCAGACGTCCCAGACGTCCTAGATGTCCCAAATGTCCTTAACGTCCCAGGGGTCCCAGATGTCCCATATGTCCCTAACGTTCCAGACGTCCCAGATGTCCCATATGTCTCATATATCCCTAATGTCCCAGGGGTTCCAGACGTACCATATGTCCCATATGTCCCTAATGTCCCAGGCATCCTAGATGTTCCATATGTCCCTAACGTCCCAAACGTCCTAAATGTCCCATATGTCCCTAACGCCCAGACGTCCCAGCTGTCCCGTATGTCCCTAACGTCTCAGACGTCCTAGACGTCCTAGATGTCCCATATGTCCCTAACGTCCCAGACGTCAAATTTTGTCCTATATGTAGCTAGCGTCCCAGACGTCCCAGACGTCCCAGATGTCCCATATGTTCCTAATGTCCCAGACGTCCCAGATGTCCCATATGTTTCATATGTTTCTAATATGTCAGCCGTCTTAGATGTTCCATATGTCCCTAACGTCCCAGACGTCCCAGATGTCCTAGATGTCCTTAACGTCCCAGACGTCCCAGATGTCCCATATGTTTCATATGTTTCTAATATGTCAGCCGTCTTAGATGTTCTATATGTCCCTAACGTCCCAGACGTCCCAGATGTCCTAGATGTCCCATATGTCCTTAACGTCCCAGACGTCCCAGATGTCCCATATGTCCCTAAAGTCCCAGACGTCTCAGATGTCCCATATGTCTCTAATGTCCCAGGCGCCCTAAATGTCCCATATGTCCTTAACGTCCCAGACGTCCTAAACGTCCTAGATGTCCCATATGTCCTTAACTTGCCAGACGTCCCAGATGTCCTATATGTCCCTAACGTCCCAGACGTCCCAGATGTCCCATATGTTTCATATGTTTCTAATATGTCAGCCGTCTTAGATGTTCCATATGTCCCTAACGTCCCAGACGTCCCAGATGTCCTAGATGTCCCATATGTCCTTAACGTCCCAGACGTCCCAGATGTCCCATATGTCCCTAAAGTCCCAGACGTCTCAGATGTCCCATATGTCTCTAATGTCCCAGGCGCCCTAAATGTCCCATATGTCCTTAACGTCCCAGACGTCCTAAACGTCCTAGATGTCCCATATGTCCTTAACTTGCCAGACGTCCCAGATGTCCTATATGTCCCTAACGTCCCAGACGTCCCAGACGCCCTAGATGTCCCATATGTCTTTAACGTCCCAGACGTCCCAGACGTCCTAGATTTCCCATATGCCCTTAACGTCCCAGACGTCTCAAATGTCCCATATGTTCCTAGCATCCCAGACGTCCCAGATGTCCCATATGTTCTTAACGTCCCAGACGTTCCAGATGTCCCATATGTCCTTAACGTCCAAGACGTCCCAGATGTCCCATTGGTACCTAACGTCTTAGACGTCCCAGATGTTCCATATGTCCCATATGTACCTAACGTCCCAGACGTCCCAGATGTCCCATATGTCCCATATGTACCTAACGTCCCAGACGTCCCAGATGTCCCATATGTCCCTAGCATCCCAGACGTCCCAGATGCCCCATATGTCCTTAACGTCCCAGACGTTCCAGATGTCCCATCTGTCCTTAACGTCCATGACGTCCCAGATGTCCCATTGGTACCTAACGTCTTAGACGTCCCAGATGTCCCATATGTCCCATATGTACTTAACGTCCCAGAGTCCCAGACGTCCCAGATGTCCCATATGTAAAATATGTCCGTAATGTCCCAGGCGTCCTTAATGTCCCATATGTCTTTAACGTCCCAGACGTCTCAGACGTTCTAGATGTCCCATATGTCCTTACCGTCCCAGACGTCCCAGATGTTCCATATGTCCCTAACGTCCCAGACGTTTCAAATGTCCCATATGTTTCATATGTTTCTAATGTGTCAGCCGTCTTAGATGTTCCATATGTCCCTAACGTCTCAGACGTCCCAGATGTCCTAGATGTCCCATATGTCCTTAACGTCCCAGACGTCCCAGATGTCCCATATGTCCCTAACGTCCCAGACGTCCCAGATGTCCCATATGTCCCTAATGTCCCAGGCGTCCCAGATGTCCTAGATGTCCCATATATCCCTAACGTCCCAGACGTCCCAGATGTCCCATATGTCCCTAATGTCCCAGGCGTCCTAAATATCCCATATGTCCTTAACGTCCCAGACGTATCAGACGCCCTAGATGTCCCATATGTCTTTAACGTCCCAGACGTCCCAGACGTCCTAGATTTCCCATATGCCCTTAACGTCCCAGACGTCCCAGATGTCCCATATGTCCCTAGCATACCAGACGTTCCAGATGTCCCATATGTTCTTAACGTCCCAGACGTTCCAGATGTCTCACATGTCCTTAACGTCCAAGACGTCCCAGATGTCTCATATGTACCTAACGTATTAGGCGTCCCAGATGTCCCATATGTCCCATATGTACCTAACGTCCCAGACGTCCCAGACGTCCCAGATGTCCCAGATGTCCCATATGTCCCATATGTACCTAATGTCCCAGGCGTCCTAGATGTCCCATATGTCCCTAATGTCCCAGGCGTCCTAAATGTCCCATATGTCCTTAACGTCCCAGACGTCCTAAACGTCCTAGATGTCCCATATGTCCTTAACGTGCCAGACGTCCCAGATGTCCTATATGTCCCTAACGTCCCACACGTCCCAGACGCCCTAGATGTCCCATATGTCTTTAACGTCACAGACGTCCCAGACGTCCCAGATTTCCCATATGCCCTTAACGTCCCAGACGTCTCAGATGTCCCATATGTCCCTAGCATCCCAGACGTCCCAGATGTCCCATATGTTCTTAACGTCCCAGACGTTCCAGATGTCCCATA
Organism: Agriotes lineatus; assembly: GCA_940337035.1. Classification (NCBI taxonomy): domain Eukaryota; kingdom Metazoa; phylum Arthropoda; class Insecta; order Coleoptera; family Elateridae; genus Agriotes; species Agriotes lineatus. The sequence continues at coordinate 12,871 of CALNHX010002866.1, forward strand.
TGTCCTTAACGTCCAAGACGTCCCAGATGTCCCATTGGTACCTAACGTCTTAGACGTCCCAGATGTCCCATATGTCCCATATGTACCTAACGTCCCAGACGTCCCAGATGTCTCATATGTCCCATATGTACCTAACGTCCCAGACGTCCCAGATGTCCCATATGTCCCTAGCATCCCAGACGTCCCAGATGTCCCATATGTTCTTAACGTCCCAGACGTTCCAGATGTCCCATATATCATTAACGTCCAAGACGTCCCAGATGTCCCATTGGTACCTAACGTCTTAGACGTCCCAGATGTCCCATATGTCCCATATGTACCTAACGTCCCAGACGTCCCAGACGTCCCAGATGTCCCATATGTCCTATATGTCCCTAATGTCCCAACCGTCCCAGATGTCCCATATGTATCATATGTCCGTAATGTCCCAGGCGTCCTTAATGTCCCATATGTCTTTAACGTCCCAGACGTCTCAGACGTTCTAGATGTCCCATATGTCCTTACCGTCCCAGACGTCCCAGATGTCCCATATGTCCCATATATCCCTGGCGTCCTAAATGTCCCATATGTCCTTAACGTCCCAGATGTCCCAGACGTCCTAAATGTCCCATATGTCCTTAACGTCCCAGACGTCCCAGATGTCCCATATGTCCCTAACGTCCCAGCCGTCCCAGATGTCCCATATGTCCCATATGTTCCTAATGTCCCAGGCGTCCTAGATATTCCATATGTCCCTAACGTCCCAGACGTCCTAAATGTCCCTTATGTCCCTAATGTCCCAGACGTCCTAGATGTCCCATATGTCCCTAACGTCCCAGACGTCCCAAACGTCCTAGATGTCCCATATGTCCTTAACGTCCCAGACGTCCTAGATGTCCCATATGTCCTTAACGTCCCATACTTCCCAGATGTCCCATATGTCCCATTTGTCCCTAATGTACCAGGCGTCCTAAATGTCCCATATGTCCTTAACGTCCCAGACGTCCCAAACGTTCTAGATGTCCCATATGTCCTTAACGTCCCAGACGTTCCAGATGTCCCATATGTCCCTAACGTGCCAGACGTCCCAGATGTCCCGTATGTCCCTAATGTTCCAGGCCTTACAGATGTCCCATATGCCCCATATGTCCCTAATGTCCCAGGCGTCCTAAATGCCCCATATGTCCCGTATGTCCCTAATGTCCCAGGCGTCCTAGATGTCCCATATGTCCCTAATGTCCCAGGCGTCCTAAATGTCCCATATGTCCTTAACGTCCCAGACGTCCTAAACGTCCTAGATGTCCCATATGTCCTTAACGTGCCAGACGTCCCAGATGTCCTATATGTCCCTAACGTCCCAGATGTCCCATATGTCCCTAATGTTCCAGGCGTCCCAGATGTCCTAGATGTCCCGTATGTCCTTTACGTCCCAAACGTCCCAGATGTCCCATATGTCCATAACGTCCCAGACGTCCCAGATGTCCCATATGTTTCATATGTTTCTAATGTGTCAGCCGTCTTAGATGTTCCATATGTCCCTAACGTCCCAGACGTCCCAGATGTCCTAGATGTCCCATATGTCCTTAACGTCCCAGACGTCCCAGATGTCCCATATGTCCCTAACGTCCCAGACGTCCCAGATGTCCCATATGTCCCTAATGTCCCAGACGTCCTAAACGTCCTAGATGTCCCATATGTCTTTAACGTGCCAGACGTCCCAGATGTCCTATATGTCCTTAACGTCCCAGACGTCCCAGACGCCCTAGATGTCCCATATGTCTTTAACGTCCCAGACGTCCCAGACGTCCTAGATTTCCCATATGCCCTTAACGTCCCAGACGTCTCAGATGTCCCATATGTCCCTAGCATCCCAGACGTCCCAGATGTCCCATATGTTCTTAACGTCCCAGACGTTCCAGATGTCCCATATGTCCTTAACGTCCAAGACGTCCTAGATGTCCCATTGGTACCTAACGTCTTAGACGTCCCAGATGTCCCATATGTCCCATATGTACCTAACGTCCCAGACGTCCCAGATGTCCCATATGTCCCATATGTACCTAACGTCCAGACGTCCCAGATGTCCCATATGTCCCTAGCATCCCAGACGTCCCAGATGCCCCATATGTTCTTAACGTCCCAGACGTTCCAGATGTCCCATATGTCCTTAACGTCCAAGACGTCCCAGATGTCCCATTGGTACCTAACGTCTTAAATGTCCCAGATGTCCCATATGTCCCATATGTACCTAACGTCCCAGACGTCCCAGATGTCCCATATGTACTATATGTCCCTAATGTCCCAAGCGTCCCAGATGTCCCATATGTACCATATGTCCGTAATGTCCTAGGCGTCCTTAATGTCCCATATGTCTTTAACGTCCCAGACGTCTCAGACGTTCTAGATGTCCCATATGTCCTTACCGTCCCAGACGTCCCAGATGTCCCATATGTCCCTAACGTCCCAGACGTCCCAGATGTCCCATATGTTTCATATGTTTCTAATGTGTCAGCTGTCTTAGATGTTCCATATGTCCCTAACGTCCCAGACGTCCCAGATGTCCTAGATGTCCCATATGTCCTTAACGTCCCAGACGTCCCAGATGTCCCATATGTCCCTAACGTCCCAGACGTCCCAGATGTCCCATATGTCCCTAATGTCCCAGGCGTCCCAGATGTCCTAGATGTCCCATATGTCCTTAACGTCCCAGACGTCCCAGATGTCCCATATGTCCCTAACGTCCCAGACGTCCCAGATGTCTCATATGTTTTATATGTTTCTAATGTGTCAGCCGTCTTAGATGTTCCATATGTCCCTAACGTCCCAGACGTCCCAGATGTCCTAGATGTCCCATATGTCCCTAACGTCCCAGACGTCCCAGATGTCCCATATGTCCCTAATGTCCCAGGCGTCCTAAATATCCCATATGTCCTTAACGTCCCAGACGTCCCAGACGCCCTAGATGTCCCATATGTCTTTAACGTCCCAGACGTCCCAGACGTCCTAGATTTCCCATAAGCCCTTAACGTCCCAGACGTCCCAGATGTCCCATATGTCCCTAGCATACCAGACGTCCCAGATGTCCCATATGTTCTTAACGTCCCAGACGTTCCAGATGTCCCATATGTCCTTAACGTCCCAGACGTCCCAGATGTCCCATATGTACCTAACGTATTAGGCGTCCCAGATGTCCCATATGTCCCATATGTACCTAACGTCAGAGACGTCCCAGACGTCCCAGATGTCCCATATGTCCCATATGTACTTAATGTCCCAGGCGTCCTAGATGCCCCATATGTCCCTAATGTCCCAGGCGTCCTAAATGTCCCATATGTCCTTAACGTCCTAGACGTCCTAAACGTCCTAGATGTCCCATATGTCCTTAACGTGCCAGACGTCCCAGATGTTCTATGTCCCTAACGTCCCAGACGTTCCAGGCGTCCTAGATGTCCCATATGTCTTTAACGTCCCAGACGTCCCAGACGTCCTAGATTTCCCATATGCCCTTAACGTCCCAGACGTCTCAGATGTCCCATATGTCCCTAGCATCTCAGACGTCCCAGATGTCCCATATGTTCTTAACGTCCCAGACGTTCCAGATGTCCCATATGTCCTTAACGTCCAAGACGTCCCAGATGTCCCATTGGTACCTAACGTCTTAGACGTCCCAGATGTCCCATATGTCCCATATGTCCCTAATGTCCCAGGCGTCCTAAATGTCCCATATGTCCTTAACGTCCCAGACGTCCCAAACGTCCTAGATGTCCCATATGTCCTTAACGTCCCAGATGTTCTAGAGGTCCCATATGTCCTTAACGTCCCAGACGTCCCAGATGTCCCATATGTCCCTAACGTCCCAGACGTCCCAGATGTCCCATATGTCCCTAATGTCCCAGGCGTCTTAAATATCCCATATGTCCTTAACGTCTCAGACGTCCCAGACGCCCTAGATGTCCCATATGTCTTTAACGTCCCAGACGTCCCAGACGTCTTAGATTTCCCATATGCCCTTAACGTCCCAGACGTCCCAGATGTCCCATATGTCCCTAGCATCCCAGACGTCTCAGATGTCCCATATGTTCTTAACGTCCCAGACGTTCCAGATGTCCCATATGTCCTTAACGTCCAAGACGTCCCAGATGTCCCATATGTACCTAACGTCTTAGACGTCTCAGATGTCCCATATCTCCCATATGTACCTAACGTCCCAGACGTCCAAGACGTCCCAGATGTCCCATATGTACCTAACGTCTTAGACGTCACAGATGTCCCATATCTCCCATATGTACCTAACGTCCCAGACGTCCCAGACGTCCCAGATGTCCCATACGTCCCATATGTACCTAACGTCTCAGACGTCCAAGACGTCCCAGATGTCCCATATGTACCTAACGTCTTAGACGTCACAGATGTCCCATATCTCCCATATGTACCTAACGTCCCAGACGTCCCAGACGTCCAAGATGTCCCATATCTCCCTAACGTCCCAGACGTTCCTGATGTCCCATATGTCCCATATGTTTACAATGTCCCAGGCGTTCTAGATGTTCCATATGTCCCTAACGTCCCAGACGTCCTAAATGTCCCATATTTCCTTAACCTCCCAGACGTCCCAAACGTCCTAGATGTCCCATATGTTCTTAACGTCCCAGACGTCCTAGATGTTCCACATGTCCTTAACGTCCCATACGTCCCAGATGTCCCATATGTCCCATATGTCCCTAATGTCCCAGGCGTCCTAAATGTCCCATATGTCCTTAACGTCCCAGACGTCAAACGTAATAGATGTCCCATATGTCCGTAACGTCCCAGACGACCTAGATGTCCCATATGTCCTTAACGTCCCATACGTCCCAGATGTCCCATATGTCCCATATGTCCCTAATGTCCCAGGCGTCCTAAATGTCCCATATGTCCTTAACGTCCCAGACGTCCCAAACGTCCTAGATGTCCCATATGTCCTTAACGTCCCAGACGTCCCAGAACCCTTAGATGTCCCACATGTCTTTAACGTCCCAGACGTCCCAGACGTCCCAGATGTCCCATATGTTCTTAACGTCCCAGACGTTCCAGATGTCCCATATGTCCTTAACGTCCAAGACGTCCCAGATGTCCCATATGTACCTCACGTCTTAGACGTCCCAGATGTCCCATATGTTCCATATGTACCTAACGTCCCAGACGTCCCAGACGTCCCAGATGTCCCATATGTCTTATATGTCCCTAATGTCCCAAGCGTCCCAAATGTCCCATATGTACCATATGTCCGTAATGTCCCAGACGTCCTTAATGTCCCATATGTCTTTAACGTCCCAGACGTCTCAGACGTTCTAGATGTCCCATATGTTTTTTACGTCCCAGACGTCCCAGATGTCCCATATGTCCCATATAACCCAGGCATCGTAAATGTCCCATATGTCCTTAACGTCCCAGACGTCCCAGACGTCCTAGATGTCCCATATGTCCTTAACGTCCCAGGCGTCCCAGATGTCCCATATGTCCCTAACGTTCCAGACGTCCCAGATGTCCCATATGTCTCATATATCCCTAATGTCCCAGGGGTTCCAGACGTACCATATGTCCCATATGTCCCTAATGTCCCAGGCATCCTAGATGTTCCATATGTCCTTAACGTCCCAAATGTCCTAAATGTCCCATATGTCCCTAACGTCCCAGACGTCCCAGCGGTCCCGTATGTCCCTAACGTCTCAGACGTCCTAGACGTCCTAGATGTCCCATATGTCCCTAACGTCCCAGACGTCAAATTTTGTCCTATATGTAGCTAACGTCCCAGACGTCCCAGACGTCCTAAATGTCCCATATGTTTTATATGTCCCGATTTTCCCAGGCGTCGCAGATGGCCCATATGTACTATATGTCCCTAATGTCCCAGGCGTCCTAAATGTCCCATATGTCCTTAACGTCCACACGTTCCAGACGTCTTAGATGTCCCATATGTCCTTAACGTCCCAGACGTCCCAGATGTCCCATATGTCCTTAACATCCAGACGTCCCAGATGTCCCATATGTCCCTAATGTCCCAGGCGTCCTACATGTTCCATATTTCCCTAACGTCCCAGACGTCCTAAATGTCCCATATGTCCCTAACGTCCCAGACGTCCCAGCTGTCCCGTATGTCCCTAACGTCCCAGACGTCCCAGACGTCCTAGATTTCCCATATGTCCTTAACGTCCCAAACGTCCTAGATGTCCTATATGTCCCTAACGTCCCAGACGTTCCAGATGTCCCATATGTCCCTAACGTCCCAGACGTCCCAGATGTCCCATATGCCCTTAACGTCCCAGACGTCCTAGATGTCCCATATGTCCTTAACGTCCCAGACGTCCCAGATGCCCCATATGTCTCTAACGTCCCAGACGTCCCAAATGTCCCAAATGTCCATATGTCCCTAATCTCCCAGGCGTCCCAGACGTCCCAGCTGTCCCATAGTACCTAACGTCCCAGACGTCCAAGACGTCTCAGATGTCCCATATGTCCCATATGTACCTAACGTCCCAGACGTCCAAGACGTCCCAGATGTCCCATATGTACCTAACGTCTTAGACGTCACAGATGTCCCATATCTCCCATATGTAACTAACGTCCCAGACGTCGCAGACGTCCCAGATGTCCCATATCTCCCTAACGTCCCAGGCGTTCCAGATGTCCCATATGACCCATATGTTTACAATGTTCCAGGCGTCCTAGATGTTCCATATGTCCCTAACGTCCCAGACGTCCTAAATGTCCCATATGTCCCTAACGTCCCAGACGTCCCAGCTGTCCCGTATGTCCCTAACGTCCCAGACGTCCTGGATGTCGTATATGTCCCTAACGTCCCAGACGTCCCAGACGTCCCAGGCGTCCCAGATGTCCCATATGCCCCACATGTCCCAGGCGTCCTAAATGTCCTATATGTCCTTAACCTCCCAGACGTCCCAAACGTCCTAGATGTCCCAAATGTTCTTAACGTCCAGACGTCCTAGATGTTCCACATGTCCTTCACGTCCCATACGTCCCAGATGTCCCATATGTCCCATATGTCCCTAATGTCCCAGGCGTCCTAAATGTCCCATATGTCCTTAACGTCCCAGACGTCCCAAACGTAATAGATGTCCCATATGTCCTTAACGTCCCAGACGTCCTAGATGTCCCATATGTCCTTAACGTCCCATACGTCCCAGATGTCCCATATGTCCCATATGTCCCTAATGTCCCAGGCGTCCTAAATGTCCCATATGTCCTTAAAGTCCCAGACGTCCCAAACCTCCTAGATGTCCCATATGTCCTTAACGTCCCAGACGTCCCAGACGCCCTAGATGTCCCACACGTCTTTAACGTCCCAGACGTCCCAGATGTCCCATATGTTCTTAACGTCCCAGACGTTCCAGATGTCCCATATGTCCTTAACGTCCAAGACGTCCCAGATGTCCCATATGTACCTAACGTCTTAGACGTCCCAGATGTCCCATATGTCCCATATGTAGCTAACGTCCCAGACGTCCCAGACGTCCCAGATGTCCCATATGTCCTATATGTCCCTAATGTCCCAAGCGTCCCAGATGTCCCTTATGTACCATATGTCCGTAATGTCCCAGACGTCCTTAATGTCCCATATGTCTTTAACGTTCCAGACGTCTCAGACGTTCTAGATGTCCCATATGTCCTTAACGTCCCAGACGTCCCAGACGTCCTAGATGTCCCAAATGTCCTTAACGTCCCAGGGGTCCCAGATGTCCCATATGTCCCTAACGTTCCAGACGTCCCAGATGTCCCATATGTCTCATATATCCCTAATGTCCCAGGGGTTCCAGACGTACCATATGTCCCATATGTCCCTAATGTCCCAGGCATCCTAGATGTTCCATATGTCCCTAACGTCCCAAACGTCCTAAATGTCCCATATGTCCCTAACGCCCAGACGTCCCAGCTGTCCCGTATGTCCCTAACGTCTCAGACGTCCTAGACGTCCTAGATGTCCCATATGTCCCTAACGTCCCAGACGTCAAATTTTGTCCTATATGTAGCTAGCGTCCCAGACGTCCCAGACGTCCCAGATGTCCCATATGTCCCTAATGTCCCAGGCGTCCCAGATGTCCTAGATGTCCCATATGTCCTTAACGTCCCAGACGTCCCAGATGTCCCATATGTCCCTAACGTCCCAGACGTCCCAGATGTCCCATATGTTTCATATGTTTCTAATATGTCAGCCGTCTTAGATGTTCCATATGTCCCTAACGTCCCAGACGTCCCAGATGTCCTAGATGTCCCATATGTCCTTAACGTCCCAGACGTCCAATGTCCCATATTGTCCCTAAAGTCCCAGACGTCTCAGATGTCCCATATGTCTCTAATGTCCCAGGCGCCCTAAATGTCCCATATGTCCTTAACGTCCCAGACGTCCTAAACGTCCTAGATGTCCCATATGTCCTTAACTTGCCAGACGTCCCAGATGTCCTATATGTCCCTAACGTCCCAGACGTCCCAGACGCCCTAGATGTCCCATATGTCTTTAACGTCCCAGACGTCCCAGACGTCCTAGATTTCCCATATGCCCTTAACGTCCCAGACGTCTCAAATGTCCCATATGTTCCTAGCATCCCAGACGTCCCAGATGTCCCATATGTTCTTAACGTCCCAGACGTTCCAGATGTCCCATATGTCCTTAACGTCCAAGACGTCCCAGATGTCCCATTGGTACCTAACGTCTTAGACGTCCCAGATGTTCCATATGTCCCATATGTACCTAACGTCCCAGACGTCCCAGATGTCCCATATGTCCCATATGTACCTAACGTCCCAGACGTCCCAGATGTCCCATATGTCCCTAGCATCCCAGACGTCCCAGATGCCCCATATGTCCTTAACGTCCCAGACGTTCCAGATGTCCCATCTGTCCTTAACGTCCATGACGTCCCAGATGTCCCATTGGTACCTAACGTCTTAGACGTCCCAGATGTCCCATATGTCCCATATGTACTTAACGTCCCAGAGTCCCAGACGTCCCAGATGTCCCATATGTAAAATATGTCCGTAATGTCCCAGGCGTCCTTAATGTCCCATATGTCTTTAACGTCCCAGACGTCTCAGACGTTCTAGATGTCCCATATGTCCTTACCGTCCCAGACGTCCCAGATGTTCCATATGTCCCTAACGTCCCAGACGTTTCAAATGTCCCATATGTTTCATATGTTTCTAATGTGTCAGCCGTCTTAGATGTTCCATATGTCCCTAACGTCTCAGACGTCCCAGATGTCCTAGATGTCCCATATGTCCTTAACGTCCCAGACGTCCCAGATGTCCCATATGTCCCTAACGTCCCAGACGTCCCAGATGTCCCATATGTCCCTAATGTCCCAGGCGTCCCAGATGTCCTAGATGTCCCATATATCCCTAACGTCCCAGACGTCCCAGATGTCCCATATGTCCCTAATGTCCCAGGCGTCCTAAATATCCCATATGTCCTTAACGTCCCAGACGTATCAGACGCCCTAGATGTCCCATATGTCTTTAACGTCCCAGACGTCCCAGACGTCCTAGATTTCCCATATGCCCTTAACGTCCCAGACGTCCCAGATGTCCCATATGTCCCTAGCATACCAGACGTTCCAGATGTCCCATATGTTCTTAACGTCCCAGACGTTCCAGATGTCCCACATGTCCTTAACGTCCAAGACGTCCCAGATGTCTCATATGTACCTAACGTATTAAGCGTCCCAGATGTCCCATATGTCCCATATGTACCTAACGTCCCAGACGTCCCAGACGTCCCAGACGTCCCAGATGTCCCATATGTCCCATATGTACCTAATGTCCCAGGCGTCCTAGATGTCCCATATGTCCCTAATGTCCCAGGCGTCCTAAATGTCCCATATGTCCTTAACGTCCCAGACGTCCTAAACGTCCTAGATGTCCCATATGTCCTTAACGTGCCAGACGTCCCAGATGTCCTATATGTCCCTAACGTCCCACACGTCCCAGACGCCCTAGATGTCCCATATGTCTTTAACGTCACAGACGTCCCAGACGTCCTAGATTTCCCATATGCCCTTAACGTCCCAGACGTCTCAGATGTCCCATATGTCCCTAGCATCCCAGACGTCCCAGATGTCCCATATGTTCTTAACGTCCCAGACGTTCCAGATGTCCCATATGTCCTTAACGTCCAAGACGTCCCAGATGTCCCATTGGTACCTAACGTCTTAGACGTCCCAGATGTCCCATATGTCCCATATGTACCTAACGTCCCAGACGTCCCAGATGTCTCATATGTCCCATATTTACCTAACGTCCCAGACGTCCCAGATGTCCCATATGTCCCTAGCATCCCAGACGTCCCAGATGTCCCATATGTTCTTAACGTCCCAGACGTTCCAGATGTCCCATATATCATTAACGTCCATGACGTCCCAGATGTCCCATTGGTACCTAACGTCTTAGACGTCCCAGATGTCCCATATGTCCCATATGTACCTAACGTCCCAGACGTCCCAGACGTCCCAGATGTCCCATATGTCCTATATGTCCCTAATGTCCCAACCGTCCCAGATGTCCCATATGTATCATATGTCCGTAATGTCCCAGGCGTCCTTAATGTCCCATATGTCTTTAACGTCCCAGACGTCTCAGACGTTCTAGATGTCCCATATGTCCTTACCGTCCCAGACGTCCCAGATGTCCCATATGTCCCATATATCCCTGGCGTCCTAAATGTCCCATATGTCCTTAACGTCCCAGATGTCCCAGACGTCCTAAATGTCCCATATGTCCTTAACGTCCCAGACGTCCCAGATGTCCCATATGTCCCTAACGTCCCAGCCGTACCAGATGTCCCATATGTCCCATATGTTCCTAATGTCCCAGGCGTCCTAGATATTCCATATGTCCCTAACGTCCCAGACGTCCTAAATGTCCCTTATGTCCCTAATGTCCCAGACGTCCTAGATGTCCCATATGTCCCTAACGTCCCAGACGTCCCAAACGTCCTAGATGTCCCATATGTCCTTAACGTCCCAGACGTCCTAGATGTCCCATATGTCCTTAACGTCCCATACTTCCCAGATGTCCCATATGTCCCTCTTTCTCTCTTTCTTCTCTTTCTAGGCTTCTTCTGTCCACTTTGTGACATAGCCCTCCTTTTCCTGTTTCCACCTCGGTCTATTCTGTGCTAATTGTTGCCATTTAAAGCCTCCACTTAGTTTGACATCATCAGACCATCTTGTTTGTGGGCGTCCGGTCGGTCGTTTGTGAGTCCATGGTCTCCAATTTAGCAATTTCTTTGTCCATCCATCCTTGGATCTCGCAACGTGGCCTGCCCATTCCCATTTTTGTTTTGCCATACGCTCTACGATATCGTCTACTTTTGTTACTGTTCGTATCCATGTATTTTTCTTTTTGTCTTTTAGACTAATATCCATCATCTTGCGTTCCATAGCCCTTTGAGTTATGCGCATTCTTCGAATGATTGATTTGTTAAATGCCCATGTTTCAGTACCATATATTAAGACAGGTAATATACATTCATTATAAACTTTTGCCTTGAGTGTTTGTGGTATCTTCATTTTCATTATATAATTTAATTTACCATAGGCCGTCCATCCTAGTCTAATGCGCCTGTTTAGATCTGCTTTTTGATTTTCCTTTCCCATTCTTATTTCTTGTCCTAGGTATATGTATTTTTCAACCTGTTCTATTGTAGAGTTGTGTATTTGAATGGGAATACTCTGTCTTACGTTGGTCATAACTTTTGTTTTACTGAAATTCAGTTCTAGTCCTACCTTTTGAGATGCGTCACTTAATTCTGTGAGCATTGTTTCCAAATCTTGTGGGTTATCCGCGATTAGAACTACATCGTCGGCAAAACGTAGATGGTTGAGTATTTCTCCAGAGATGTTAATACCGATTTCTTCCCAATGAAGTTGTTTAAATATGTCCTCCATCGCCAGAGTAAATAGCTTTGGGGAAATTGTATCCCCTTGGCGCACACCACGCTGTATTTTGACTTTGTTTGTTTTTTCATGTAACTGGACAGTTAAAGTTGCGTTCTTATATATATTTTTGATTAGAGTTGAGTATCTGTGATCAATTCTAGCATTATACATTGCCTCTAGTATCGCCCAGATTTCAATACTATCAAAAGCTTTTTTGTAATCGATAAAAGCCAGCCATAGAGGTATTTGGTATTCTGTAGTCTTTTCAATCAGTAGTCTTATTGTTTGTAGATGGTCAATACAACTAAAACCTTTTCTGAAACCCGCCTGCTCTTTAGGTTGATAAAAGTCGAATTTGTTCTCTAATCTGTTCGTTATAATTTTTGTAAACAATTTGTAAACCTGGGATAACAGGCTTATCGGCCTGTAATTGTCTAGGTTCGCTGCATCTCCTTTCTTAAATAACAGGATAACCATTGCGTTATTCCAGAAATCAGGTATTTCTCCTTTCTCCAGGCATAGGTTGAAAAGTCTTTGTAGCTCTATTACTAATTGAGGTCCTCCATATTTTATTGCTTCTATAATTACTTCATCTTCACCTGGGGCTTTTCCATTTTTCATGGCTTTTAATGCTTTTTCTATTTCTACTGCAGTTATATCCGGGATGTCTTCGGAATTTACATTAACCACTTTTTTCTGTGTTCTATTTGCATAGGGATTTTGATGTTGTGATTTATATAAATTTTCATAGTACATTTTTGTCATTTCCAGAAGTTTGTTTCTATCTGTTATCAGGATGCCGTTTTCATCTTTTAACTTATAAATTTCTCTTTTCCCTGAATTAAGTTGCCTGCGTAGTATTTTCATACCTTATTTTTTTCTAAAGTACTTTCTACTATTTTTGTTTTATGCTTTCTAATATCTTCTTTGATAATTTTTTTTTTTTTTTTTTTTTTTTTTTTTTTTTTTTTTTTTTTTTTTCGAACAGTCTTGTTTACTTCTACAAATTCTACTGATTTTCGTTTCCCTTCACAGATAAGAAGTCTTCTTTTTTCCATTAACTGTTTTGCTTCATCACTTATTCTATCGGTTTTTTCTCTTCTTTTGCGGGCATCTATTTTTTCCAGTGCCTGTTTAATTGAAAGCGTAAGTTTTTCATTAATGCCATTAATTGTACCAGTTTCGGCTATTTTGTTCTGTAGGAAATTGTTTTCCAGTGTTATTTGATATTTCTTTTCATGTTGTTCTAGTTTATAAGTATCTACAATTTGTTTTCTCCGGCTCATTTTTTGTAGTCTTTCAAGTTTTCTATTAATTATTATTTTTCCTCGTATTGCTCTATGATCACTTCCTGTGTTGAATTGGTTTAATGTGCTAACATCGCAAACTATCTGTTTGTTCGACGATAAAATATAATCTATTTCATTTTTGTATAGACCATTTGGGCTGATCCACGTCCATCTTCTATTAACCTTCTTTTTGAAGAATGAATTCATATTATATAACCTATTCTGCACCAGAAGTCCACTAGCATATTGCCTCTAGGGTTTCTTTGATCAGCTCCAAATTTTCCTACATAAATTTCACCATTTCACAAACGTCCTAGATGTCCCATATGTCCTTAACGTCCCAGACGTTCCAGATGTCCCATATGTCCCTAACGTGCCAGACGTCCCAGATGTCCCGTATGTCCCTAATGTTCCAGGCCTTACAGATGTCCCATATGCCCCATATGTCCCTAATGTCCCAGGCGTCCTAAATGCCCCATATGTCCCGTATGTCCCTAATGTCCCAGGCGTCCTAGATGTCCCATATGTCCCTAATGTCCCAGGCGTCCTAAATGTCCCATATGTCCTTAACGTCCCAGACGTCCTAAACGTCCTAGATGTCCCATATGTCCTTAACGTGCCAGACGTCCCAGATGTCCTATATGTCCCTAACGTCCCAGATGTCCCATATGTCCCTAATGTTCCAGGCGTCCCAGATGTCCTAGATGTCCCATATGTCCTTTACGTCCCAAACGTCCCAGATGTCCCATATGTCCATAACGTCCCAGACGTCCCAGATGTCCCATATGTTTCATATGTTTCTAATGTGTCAGCCGTCTTAGATGTTCCATATGTCCCTAACGTCCCAGATGTCCTAGATGTCCCATATGTCCTTAACGTCCCAGACGTCCCAGATGTCCCATATGTCCCTAACGTCCCAGACGTCCCAGATGTCCCATATGTCCCTAATGTCCCAGGCGTCCTAAATGTCCCATATGTCCTTAACGTCCCAGATGTCCTAAACGTCCTAGATGTCCCATATGTCTTTAACGTGCCAGACGTCCCAGATGTCCTATATGTCCTTAACGTCCCAGACGTCCCAGACGCCCTAGATGTCCCATATGTCTTTAACGTCCCAGACGTCCCAGACGTCCTAGATTTCCCATATGCCCTTAACGTCCCAGACGTCTCAGATGTCCCATATGTCCCTAGCATCCCAGACGACCCAGATGTCCCATATGTTCTTAACGTCCCAGACGTTCCAGATGTCCCATATGTCCTTAACGTCCAAGACGTCCTAGATGTCCCATTGGTACCTAACGTCTTAGACGTCCCAGATGTCCCATATGTCCCATATGTACCTAACGTCCCAGACGTCCCAGATGTCCCATATGTCCCATATGTACCTAACGTCCCAGACGTCCCAGATGTCCCATATGTCCCTAGCATCCCAGACGTCCCAGATGCCCCATATGTTCTTAACGTCCCAGACGTTCCAGATGTCCCATATGTCCTTAACGTCCAAGACGTCCCAGATGTCCCATTGGTACCTAACGTCTTAAATGTCCCAGATGTCCCATATGTCCCATATGTACCTAACGTCCCAGACGTCCCAGATGTCCCATATGTCCTATATGTCTCTAATGTCCCAAGCGTCCCAGATGTCCCATATGTACCATATGTCCGTAATGTCCTAGGCGTCCTTAATGTCCCATATGTCTTTAACGTCCCAGACGTCTCAGACGTTCTAGATGTCCCATATGTCCTTACCGTCCCAGACGTCCCAGATGTCCCATATGTCCCTAACGTCCCAGACGTCCCAGATGTCCCATATGTTTCATATGTTTCTAATGTGTCAGCTGTCTTAGATGTTCCATATGTCCCTAACGTCCCAGACGTCCCAGATGTCCTAGATGTCCCATATGTCCTTAACGTCCCAGACGTCCCAGATGTCCCATATGTCCCTAACGTCCCAGACGTCCCAGATGTCCCATATGTCCCTAATGTCCCAGGCGTCCCAGATGTCCTAGATGTCCCATATGTCCTTAACGTCCCAGACGTCCCAGATGTCCCATATGTCCCTAACGTCCCAGACGTCCCAGATGTCTCATATGTTTTATATGTTTCTAATGTGTCAGCCGTCTTAGATGTTCCATATGTCCCTAACGTCCCAGACGTCCCAGATGTCCTAGATGTCCCATATGTCCCTAACGTCCCAGACGTCCCAGATGTCCCATATGTCCCTAATGTCCCAGGCGTCCTAAATATCCCATATGTCCTTAACGTCCCAGACGTCCCAGACGCCCTAGATGTCCCATATGTCTTTAACGTCCCAGACGTCCCAGACGTCCTAGATTTCCCATAAGCCCTTAACGTCCCAGACGTCCCAGATGTCCCATATGTCCCTAGCATACCAGACGTCCCAGATGTCCCATATGTTCTTAACGTCCCAGACGTTCCAGATGTCCCATATGTCCTTAACGTCCCAGACGTCCCAGATGTCCCATATGTACCTAACGTATTAGGCGTCCCAGATGTCCCATATGTCCCATATGTACCTAACGTCAGAGACGTCCCAGACGTCCCAGATGTCCCATATGTCCCATATGTACTTAATGTCCCAGGCGTCCTAGATGCCCCATATGTCCCTAATGTCCCAGGCGTCCTAAATGTCCCATATGTCCTTAACGTCCTAGACGTCCTAAACGTCCTAGATGTCCCATATGTCCTTAACGTGCCAGACGTCCCAGATGTTCTATGTCCCTAACGTCCCAGACGTTCCAGGCGTCCTAGATGTCCCATATGTCTTTAACGTCCCAGACGTCCCAGACGTCCTAGATTTCCCATATGCCCTTAACGTCCAGACGTCTCAGATGTCCCATATGTCCTTAACGTCCCAGACGTTCCAGATGTCCCATATGTCCTTAACGTCCAAGACGTCCCAGATGTCCCATTGGTACCTAACGTCTTAGACGTCCCAGATGTCCCATATGTCCCATATGTCCCTAATGTCCCAGGCGTCCTAAATGTCCCATATGTCCTTAACGTCCCAGACGTCCCAAACGTCCTAGATGTCCCATATGTCCTTAACGTCCCAGATGTTCTAGAGGTCCATATGTCCTTAACGTCCCAGACGTCCCAGATGTCCCATATGTCCCTAACGTCCCAGACGTCCCAGATGTCCCATATGTCCCTAATGTCCCAGGCGTCTTAAATATCCCATATGTCCTTAACGTCTCAGACGTCCCAGACGCCTTAGATGTCCCATATGTCTTTAACGTCCCAGACGTCCCAGACGTCTTAGATTTCCCATATGCCCTTAACGTCCCAGACGTCCCAGATGTCCCATATGTCCCTAGCATCCAGACGTCCCAGATGTCCCATATGTTCTTAACGTCCCAGACGTTCCAGATGTCCCATATGTCCTTAACGTCCAAGACGTCCCAGATGTCCCATATGTACCTAACGTCTTAGACGTCGCAGATGTCCCATATCTCCCATATGTACCTAACGTCCCAGACGTCCAAGACGTCCCAGATGTCCCATATGTACCTAACGTCTTAGACGTCACAGATGTCCCATATCTCCCATATGTACCTAACGTCCCAGACGTCCCAGACGTCCCAGATGTCCCATACGTCCCATATGTACCTAACGTCCCAGACGTCCAAGACGTCCCAGATGTCCCATATGTACCTAACGTCTTAGACGTCACAGATGTCCCATATCTCCCATATGTACCTAACGTCCCAGACGTCCCAGACGTCCAAGATGTCCCATATCTCCCTAACGTCCCAGACGTTCCTGATGTCCCATATGTCCCATATGTTTACAATGTCCCAGGCGTTCTAGATGTTCCATATGTCCCTAACGTCCCAGACGTCCTAAATGTCCCATATTTCCTTAACCTCCCAGACGTCCCAAACGTCCTAGATGTCCCATATGTTCTTAACGTCCCAGACGTCCTAGATGTTCCACATGTCCTTAACGTCCCATACGTCCCAGATGTCCCATATGTCCCATATGTCCCTAATGTCCCAGGCGTCCTAAATGTCCCATATGTCCTTAACGTCCCAGACGTCCCAAACGTAATAGATGCCCCATATGTCCGTAACGTCCCAGACGACCTAGATGTCCCATATGTCCTTAACGTCCCATACGTCCCAGATGTCCCATATGTCCCATATGTCCCTAATGTCCCAGGCGTCCTAAATGTCCCATATGTCCTTAACGTCCCAGACGTCCCAAACGTCCTAGATGTCCCATATGTCCTTAACGTCCCAGACGTCCCAGAACCCTTAGATGTCCAACATGTCTTTAACGTCCCAGACGTCCCAGACGTCCCAGATGTCCCATATGTTCTTAACGTCCCAGACGTTCCAGATGTCCCATATGTCCTTAACGTCCAAGACGTCCCAGATGTCCCATATGTACCTCACGTCTTAGACGTCCCAGATGTCCCATATGTTCCATATGTACCTAACGTCCCAGACGTCCCAGACGTCCCAGATGTCCCATATGTCTTATATGTCCCTAATGTCCCAAGCGTCCAAATGTCCCATATGTACCATATGTCCGTAATGTCCCAGACGTCCTTAATGTCCCATATGTCTTTAACGTCCCAGACGTCTCAGACGTTCTAGATGTCCCATATGTTTTTTACGTCCCAGACGTCCCAGATGTCTCATATGTCCCATATAACCCAGGCATCCTAAATGTCCATATGTCCTTAACGTCCCAGACGTCCCAGACGTCCTAGATGTCCCATATGTCCTTAACGTCCAGGCGTCCCAGATGTCCCATATGTCCCTAACGTTCCAGACGTCCCAGATGTCCCATATGTCTCATATATCCCTAATGTCCCAGGGGTTCCAGACGTACCATATGTCCCATATGTCCCTAATGTCCCAGGCATCCTAGATGTTCCATATGTCCTTAACGTCCCAAATGTCCTAAATGTCCCATATGTCCCTAACGTCCCAGACGTCCCAGCGGTCCCGTATGTCCCTAACGTCTCAGACGTCCTAGACGTCCTAGATGTCCCATATGTCCCTAACGTCCCAGACGTCAAATTTTGTCCTATATGTAGCTAACGTCCCAGACGTCCCAGACGTCCTAAATGTCCCATATGTTTTATATGTCCCGATTTTCCCAGGCGTCGCAGATGGCCCATATGTACTATATGTCCCTAATGTCCCAGGCGTCCTAAATGTCCCATATGTCCTTAACGTCCCACACGTTCCAGACGTCTTAGATGTCCCATATGTCCTTAACGTCCCAGACGTCCCAGATGTCCCATATGTCCTTAACATCCAGACGTCCCAGATGTCCCATATGTCCCTAATGTCCCAGGCGTCCTAAATGTTCCATATTTCCCTAACGTCCCAGACGTCCTAAGTGTCCCATATGTCCCTAACGTCCCAGACGTCCAGCTGTCCCGTATGTCCCTAACGTCCCAGACGTCCCAGACGTCCTAGATTTCCCATATGTCCTTAACGTCCCAAACGTCCTAGATGTCCTATATGTCCCTAACGTCCCAGACGTTCCAGATGTCCCATATGTCCCTAACGTCCCAGACGTCCCAGATGTCCCATATGCCCTTAACGTCCCAGACGTCCTAGATGTCCCATATGTCCTTAACGTCCCAGACGTCCCAGATGCCCCATATGTCTCTAACGTCCCAGACGTCCCAAATGTCCCAAATGTCCCATATGTCCCTAATCTCCCAGGCGTCCCAGACGTCCCAGCTGTCTCGTATGTCCCTAACGTCCCAGACGTCTCAGACGTCCTAGATATCCCATATGTCACTAACGTCCCAGACGTCCTAGATGTCCCATATGTCCCTAACGTCCCAGACGTCTCAGACGTCGTAGATGTCCTATATGTCCTTAACGTCCCAGACGTCCCAGATGTTCCATATGTCCCTAACGTCCCAGACGTCCCAGATGTCCCATATGTCCTTAACGACCCAGACGTCCCAGATGTCCCATATGCCCCATATGTCGTTAATGTCCCAAACGTTTTAAATGTCCCATATGTCCTTAACGTTTCAGACGTCCCAGACGTCCTAGATGTCCCATATGTCCTTAACGTCCCAGACGTCCCAGATGTCCCATATGTCCCATATGTCCCTAGTGTCCCGGCCGACCTAAATGTCCCATATGTCCTTTACGTCCCAGACGTCCCAGACGTCCTAGATGTCCCATATGTCCTTAACGTCCCAGACGTCCCAGATGTCCCATATGTCCCTAACGTCCCAGACGCCCCAAACGTCCTAGATGTCCCATATGTCCTTAACGTCCCACACGTCCTAGATGTCCCATATGTCCTTAACGTCCCATACGTCTCAGATGTCCCATATGTCCCATATGTCCCTAATGTCCCAAGCGTCCTAAATGTCCCATATGTCCTTAACGTCCCAGACGTCCCAAACGTCCTAGATGTCCATATGTCCTTAACGTCCCAGACGTTCCAGATGTCCCATATGTCCCTAACGTGCCAGACGTCCCAGATGTCCCGTATGTCCCTAATGTCCCAGGCCATACAGATGTCCCATATGCCCCATATGTCCCTAATGTCCCAGGCGTCCTAAACGCCCCATATGTCCCATATGTCCCTAATGTCCCAGGCGTCCTAGATGTCCCATATGTCCCTAATGTCCCAGGCGTCCTAAATGTCCCATATGCCCTTAACGTCCCAGACGTCCTAAACGTCCTAGATGTCCCATATGTCCTTAACGTGCCAGACGTCCCAGATGTCCTATATGTCCCTAACGTCCCAGATGTCCCATATGTCCCTAATGTCCCAGGCGTCCCAGATGTCCTAGATGTCCCATATGTCCTTAACGTCCCAGACGTCCCAGATGTCCCATATGTCCCTAACGTCCCAGACGTCCCAGATGTCCCATATGTTTCATATGTTTCTAATGTGTCAGCCGTCTTAGATGTTCCATATGTCCCTAACGTCCCAGACGTCCCAGATGTCCTAGATGTCCCATATGTCCCTAACGTCCCAGATGTCCCAGATGTCCCATATGTCCCTAATGTCCCAGGCGTCCTAAATATCCCATATGTCCTTAACGTCCCAGACGTCCCAGACGCCCTAGATGTCCCATATGTCTTTAACGTCCCAGACGTCCCAGACGTCCTAGATTTCCCATATGCCCTTAACGTCCCAGACGTCCCAGATGTCCCATATGTTCTTAACGTCCCAGACGTTCCAGATGTCCCATATGTCCTTAACGTCCAAGACGTCCCAGATGTCCCATATGTACCTAACGTATTAGGCGTCCCAGATGTCCCATATGTACCTAACGTCCCAGACGTCCCAGACGTCCCAGATGTCCCATATGTCCCATATGTACTTAATGTCCCAGGCGTCCTAGATGTTCCATATGTCCCTAATGTCCCAGGCGTCCTAAATGTCCCATATGTCCTTAACGTCCTAGACGTCCTAAACGTCCTAGATGTCCCATATGTCCTTAACGTGCCAGACGTCCCAGATGTTCTATATGTCCCTAACGTCCCAGACGTTCCAGACGTCCTAGATGTCCCATATGTCTTTAACGTCCCAGACGTCGCAGACGTCCTAGATTTCCCATATGCCCTTAACGTCCCAGACGTCTCAGATGTCCCATATGTCCCTAGCATCTCAGACGTCCCAGATGTCTCATATGTTCTTAACGTCCCAGACGTTCCAGATGTCCCATATGTCCTTAACGTCCAAGACGTCCCAGATGTCCCATTGGTACCTAACGTCTTAGACGTCCCAGATGTCCCATATGTCCCATATGTCCCTAATGTCCCAGGCGTCCTAAATGTCCCATATGTCCTTAACGTCCCAGACGTCCCAAACGTCCTAGATGTCCCATATGTTCTTAACGTCCCAGATGTTCTAGATGTCCCATATGTCCTTAACGTCCCAGACGTCCCAGATGTCCCATATGTCCCTAACGTCCCAGACGTCCCAGATGTCCCATATGTCCCTAATGTCCCAGGCGTCTTAAATTTCCCATATGTCCTTAACGTCCCAGACGTCCCAGACGCCCTAGATGTCCCATATGTCTTTAACGTCCCAGACGTCCCAGACGTCTTAGATTTCCCATATGCTCTCAACGTCCCAGACGTCCCAGATGTCCCATATGTCCCTAGCATCCCAGACGTCCCAGATGTCCCATATGTTAACGTCCCAGACGTTCCAGATGTCCCATATGTCCTTAACGTCCAAGACGTCCAGATGTCCCATATGTACCTAACGTCTTAGACGTCTCAGATGGCCCATATGTCCCATATGTACCTTACGTCCCAGACGTCCCAGACGTCCCAGATGTCCCATATGTCCCATATGTACCTAACGTCCCAGACGTCCAAGACGTCCCCAGATGTCCCATATGTACCTAACGTCTTAGACGTCACAGATGTCCCATATCTCCCATATGTACCTAACGTCCCAGACGTCCCAGACGTCCAGATGTCCCATATCTCCCTAACGTCCCAGACGTTCCAGATGTCCCATATGTCCCATATGTTTACAATGTCCCAGGCGTCCTAGATGTTCCATATGTCCCTAACGTCCCAGACGTCCTAAATGTCCCATATGTTCTTAACGTCCCAGACGTCCTAGATGTTCCACATGTCCTTAACGTCCCATACGTCCCAGATGTCCCATATGTCCCATATGTCCCTAATGTCCCAGGCGTCCTAAATGTCCCATATGTCCTTAACGTCCCAGACGTCCCAAACGTAATAGATGTCCCATATGTCCTTAACGTCCCAGACGTCCTAGATGTCCCATATGTCCTTAACGTCCCATACGTCCCAGATGTCCCATATGTCCCATATGTCCCTAATGTCCCAGGCGTACTAAATGTCCCATATGTCCTTAACGTCCCAGACGTCCCAGACGCCCTAGATGTCCCACATGTCTTTAACGTCCCAGACGTCCCAGACGTCCCAGTTGTCCCATATGTCCCTAACGTCACAGACGTCCCAGCTGTCCCGTATGTCCCTAACGTCCCAGACGTCCCAGACGTCCTAGATGTCCTATATGTCCCTAACGTCCCAGACGTTCCAGATGTCCCATATGTCCCTAACGTCCCAGACGTCCCAGATGTCCCATATGCCCTTAACGTCCCAGACGTCCTAGATGTCCCATATGTCCTTAACGTCCCAGACGTCCCAGATGCCCCATATGTCTCTAACGTCCCAGACGTCCCAAATGTCCCAAATGTCCCATATGTCCCTAATCTCCCAGGCGTCCCAGACGTCCCAGCTGTCTCGTATGTCCCTAACGTCCCAGACGTCTCAGACGTCCTAGATGTCCCATATGTCACTAACGTCCCAGACGTCCTAGATGTCCCATATGTCCCTAACGTCCCAGACGTCTCAGACGTCGTAGATGTCCTATATGTCCTTAACGTCCCAGACGTCCCAGATGTTCCATATGTCCCTAACGTCCCAGACGTCCCAGATGTCCCATATGTCCTTAACGACCCAGACGTCCCAGATGTCCCATATGCCCCATATGTCGCTAATGTCCCAAACGTTTTAAATGTCCCATATGTCCTTAACGTTTCAGACGTCCCAGACGTCCTAGATGTCCCATATGTCCTTAACGTCCCAGACGTCCCAGATGTCCCATATGTCCCATATGTCCCTAATGTCCCGGCCGACCTAAATGTCCCATATGTCCTATACGTCCCAGACGTCCCAGACGTCCTAGATGTCCCATATGTCCTTAACGTCCCAGACGTCCCAGATGTCCCATATGTCCCTAACGTCCCAGACGCCCCAAACGTCCTAGATGTCCCATATGTCCTTAACGTCCCAGACGTCCTAGATGTCCCATATGTCCTTAACGTCCCATACGTCCCAGATGTCCCATATGTCCCATATGTCCCTAATGTCCCAGGCATCCTAAATGTCCCATATGTCCTTAACGTCCCAGACGTCCCAAACGTCCTAGATGTCCCATATGTCCTTAACGTCCCAGACGTTCCAGATGTCCCATATGTTTCATATGTTTCTAATGTGTCAGCTGTCTTAGATGTTCCATATGTCCCTAACGTCCCAGACGTCCCAGATGTCCTAGATGTCCCTAACGTCCCAGACGTCCCAGATGTCCCATATGTTTCATATGTTTCTAATGTGTCAGCTGTCTTAGATGTTCCATATGTCCTTAATGTCCAAGACGTCCCAGATGTCCCATATGTACCTAACGTATTAGGCGTCCCAGATGTCCCATATGTCCCATATGTACCTAACGTCCCAGACGTCCCAGACGTCCCAGATGTCCCATATGTCCCATATGTACTTAATGTCCCAGGCGTCCTAGATGTTCCATATGTCCCTAATGTCCCAGGCGTCCTAAATGTCCCATATGTCCTTAACGTCCTAGACGTCCTAAACGTCCTAGATGTCCCATATGTCCTTAACGTGCCAGACGTCCCAGATGTTCTATATGTCCCTAACGTCGCAGACGTTCCAGACGTCCTAGATGTCCCATATGTCTTTAACGTCCCAGACGTCGCAGACGTCCTAGATTTCCCATATGCCCTTAACGTCCCAGACGTCTCAGATGTCCCATATGTCCCTAGCATCTCAGACGTCCCAGATGTCTCATATGTTCTTAACGTCCCAGACGTTCCAGATGTCCCATATGTCCTTAACGTCCAAGACGTCCCAGATGTCCCATTGGTACCTAACGTCTTAGACGTCCCAGATGTCCCATATGTCCCATATGTCCCTAATGTCCCAGGCGTCCTAAATGTCCCATATGTCCTTAACGTCCCAGACGTCCCAAACGTCCTAGATGTCCCATATGTCCTTAACGTCCCAGATGTTCTAGATGTCCCATATGTCCTTAACGTCCCAGACGTCCCAGATGTCCCATATGTCCCTACCGTCCCAGACGTCCCAGATGTCCCATATGTCCCTAATGTCCCAGGCGTCTTAAATATCCCATATGTCCTTAACGTCCCAGACGTCCCAGACGCCCTAGATGTCCCATATGTCTTTAACGTCCCAGACGTCCCAGACGTCTTAGATTTCCCATATGCTCTTAACGTCCCAGACGTCCCAGATGTCCCATATGTCCCTAGCATCCCAGACGTCCCAGATGTCCCATATGTTCTTAACGTCCCAGACGTTCCAGATGTCCCATATGTCCTTAATGTCCAAGACGTCCCAGATGTCCCATATGTACCTAACGTCTTAGACGTCTCAGATGTCCCATATGTCCCATATGTACCTAACGTCCCAGACGTCCCAGACGTCCCAGATGTCCCATATGTCCCATATGTACCTAACGTCCCAGACGTCCAAGACGTCCCAGATGTCCCATATGTACCTAACGTCTTAGACGTCACAGATGTCCCATATCTCCCATATGTACCTAACGTCCCAGACGTCCCAGACGTCCCAGATGTCCCATATCTCCCTAACGTCCCAGACGTTCCAGATGTCCCATATGTCCCATATGTTTACAATGTCCCAGGCGTCCTAGATGTTCCATATGTCCCTAACGTCCCAGACGTCCTAAATGTCTCATATGTTCTTAACGTCCCAGACGTCCTAGATGTTCCACATGTCCTTAACGTCCCATACGTCCCAGATGTCCCATATGTCCCATATGTCCCTAATGTCCCAGGCGTCCTAAATGTCCCATATGTCCTTAACGTCCCAGACGTCCCAAACGTAATAGATGTCCCATATGTCCTTAACGTCCCAGACGTCCTAGATGTCCCATATGTCCTTAACGTCCCATACGTCCCAGATGTCCCATATGTCCCATATGTCCCTAATGTCCCAGGCGTACTAAATGTCCCATATGTCCTTAACGTCCCAGACGTCCCAGACGCCCTAGATGTCCCACATGTCTTTAACGTCCCAGACGTCCCAGACGTCCCAGTTGTCCCATATGTCCCTAACGTCCCAGACGTCCCAGCTGTCCCGTATGTCCCTAACGTACCAGACGTCCCAGACGTCCTAGATGTCCCATATGTCCTTAACGTCCCAAACGTCCTAGATGTCCTATATGTCCCTAACGTCCCAGACGTTCCAGATGTCCCATATGTCCCTAACGTCCCAGACGTCCCAGATGTCCCATATGCCCTTAACGTCCCAGACGTCCTAGATGTCCCATATGTCCTTAACGTCCCAGACGTCCCAGATGCCCCATATGTCTCTAACGTCCCAGACGTCCCAAATGTCCCAAATGTCCCATATGTCCCTAATCTCCCAGGCGTCCCAGACGTCCCAGCTGTCTCGTATGTCCCTAACGTCCCAGACGTCTCAGACGTCCTAGATGTCCCATATGTCACTAACGTCCCAGACGTCCTAGATGTCCCATATGTCCCTAACGTCCCAGACGTCTCAGACGTCGTAGATGTCCTATATGTCGTTAACGTCCCAGACGGCCCAGATGTTCCATATGTCCCTAACGTCCCAGACGTCCCAGATGTCCCATATGTCCTTAACGACCCAGACGTCCCAGATGTCCCATATGCCCCATATGTCGCTAATGTCCCAAACGTTTTAAATGTCCCATATGTCCTTAACGTTTCAGACGTCCCAGACGTCCTAGATGTCCCATATGTCCTTAACGTCCCAGACGTCCCAGATGTCCCATATGTCCCATATGTCCCTAATGTCCCGGCCGACCTAAATGTCCCATATGTCCTTTACGTCCCAGACGTCCCAGACGTCCTAGATGTCCCATATGTCCTTAACGTCCCAGACGTCCCAGATGTCCCATATGCCCCTAACGTCCCAGACGCCCCAAACGTCCTAGATGTCCCATATGTCCTTAACGTCCCAGACGTCCTAGATGTCCCATATGTCCTTAACGTCCCATACGTCCCAGATGTCCCATATGTCCCATATGTCCCATATGTCCCTAATGTCCCAAGCGTCCTAAATGTCCCATATGTCCTTAACGTCCCAGACGTCCCAAACGTCCTAGATGTCCCATATGTCCTTAACGTCCCAGACGTTCCAGATGTCCCATATGTCCCTAACGTGCCAGACGTCCCAGATGTCCCGTATGTCCCTAATGTCCCAGGCCTTACAGATGTCCCATATGCCCCATATGTCCGTAATGTCCCAGGCGTCCTAAATGCCCCATATGTCCCATATGTCCCTAATGTCCCAGGCGTCCTAGATGTCCCATATGTCCCTAATGTCCCAGGCGTCCTAAATGTCCCATATGTCCTTAACGTCCCAGACGTCCTAAACGTCCTAGATGTCCCATATGTCCTTAACGTGCCAGACGTCCCAGATGTCCTATATGTCCCTAACGTCCCAGATGTCCCATGTGTCCCTAATGTCCCAGGCGTCCCAGATGTCCTAGATGTCCCATATGTCCTTAACGTCCCAGACGTCCCAGATGTCCCATATGTCCCTACCGTCCCAGACGTCCCAGATGTCCCATATGTTTCATATGTTTATAATGTGTCAGCCGTCTTAGATGTTCCATATGTCCCTAACGTCCCAGACGTCCCAGATGTCCTAGATGTCCCATATGTCCTTAACGTCCCAGACGTCCCAGATGTCCCATATGTCCCTAACGTCCCAGACGTCTCAGATGTCCCATATGTCCCTAATGTCCCAGGCGTCCTAAATGTCCCATATGTCCTTAACGTCCCAGACGTCCTAAACGTCCTAGATGTCCCATATGTCCTTAACGTGCCAGTCGTCCCAGATGTCCTATATGTCCTTAACGTCCCAGACGTCCGAGACGCCCTAGATGTCCCATATGTCTTTAACGTCCCAGACGTCCCAGACGTCCTAGATTTCCCATATGCCCTTAACGTCCCAGACGTCTCAGATGTCCCATATGTCCCTAGCATCCCAGACGTCCCAGATGTCCCATATGTTCTTAACGTCCCAGACGTTCCAGATGTCCCATATGTCCTTAACGTCCAAGACGTCCCAGATGTCCCATTGGTACCTAACGTCTTAGACGTCCCAGATGTCCCATATGTCCCATATGTATCTAACGTCCCAGACGTCCCAGATGTCCCATATGTCCCATATGTACCTAACGTCCCAGACGTCCCAGATGTCCCATATGTCCCTAGCATCCCAGACGTCCCAGATGCCCCATATGTTCTTAACGTCCCAGACGTTCGAGATGTCCCATATGTCCTTAACGTCCAAGACGTCCCAGATGTCCCATTGGTACCTAACGTCTTAGATGTCCCAGATGTCCCATATGTCCCATATGTACCTAACGTCCCAGACGTCCCAGACGTCCCAGATGTCCCATATGTTCTATATGTCCCTAATGTCCCAAGCGTCCCAGATGTCCCATATGTACCATATGTCCGTAATGTCCCAGGCGTCTTTAATGTCCCATATGTCTTTAACGTCCCAGACGTCTCAGACGTTCTAGATGTCCCATATGTCCTTACCGTCCCAGACGTCCCAGATGTCCCATATGTCCCTAACGTCCCAGACGTCCCAGATGTCCCATATGTTTCATATGTTTCTAATGTGTCAGCTGTCTTAGATGTTTCATATGTCCCTAACGTCCCAGACGTCCCAGATGTCCTAGATGTCCCATATGTCCTTAACGTCCCAGACGTCCCAGATGTCCCATATGTCCCTAACGTCCCAGACGTCCCAGATGTCCCATATGTCCCTAATGTCCCAGGCGTACCAGATGTCCTAGATGTCCTATATGTCCTTAACGTCCCAGACGTCCCAGATGTCCCATATGTCCCTAACGTCCCAGACGTCCCAGATGTCCCATATGTTTCATACGTTTCTAATGTGTCAGCCGTCTTAGATGTTCCATATGTCCCTAACGTCCCAGACGTCCCAGATGTCCTAGATGTCCCATATGTCCCTAACGTCCCAGACGTCCCAGATGTCCCATATGTCCCTAATGTCCCAGGCGTCCTAAATATCCCATATGTCCTTAACGTCCCAGACGTCCCAGACGCCCTAGATGTCCCATATGTCTTTAACGTCCCAGACGTCCCAGACGTCCTAGATTTCCCATATGCCCTTAACGTCCCAGACGTCCCAGATGTCCCATATGTCCCTAGCATACCAGACGTCCCAGATGTCCCATATGTTCTTAACGTCCCAGACGTTCCAGATGTCCTATATGTCCTTAACGTCCAAGATGTCCCAGATGTCC
Source organism: Agriotes lineatus (assembly GCA_940337035.1). Taxonomy (NCBI): domain Eukaryota; kingdom Metazoa; phylum Arthropoda; class Insecta; order Coleoptera; family Elateridae; genus Agriotes; species Agriotes lineatus. The sequence goes on from CALNHX010002866.1 coordinate 41,192, forward strand.
CATATGTACCTAACGTATTAGGCGTCCCAGATGTCCCATATGTCCCATATGTACCTAACGTCCCAGACGTCCCAGACGTCCCAGATGTCCCATATGTCCCATATGTACTTAATGTCCCAGGCGTCCTAGATGTCCCATATGTCCCTAATGTCCCAGGCGTCCTAAATGTCCCATATGTCCTTAACGTCCTAGACGTCCTAAACGTCCTAGATGTCCCATATGTCCTTAACGTGCCAGACGTCCCAGATGTTCTATATGTCCCTAACGTCCCAGACGTTCCAGACGTCCTAGATGTCCCATATGTCTTTAACGTCCCAGACGTCGCAGACGTCCTAGATTTCCCATATGCCCTTAACGTCCCAGACGTCTCAGATGTCCCATATGTCCCTAGCATCTCAGACGTCCCAGATGTCTCATATGTTCTTAACGTCCCAGACGTTCCAGATGTCCCATATGTCCTTAACGTCCAAGACGTCCCAGATGTCCCATTGGTACCTAACGTCTTAGACGTCCCAGATGTCCCATATGTACCATATGTCCCTAATGTCCCAGGCGTCCTAAATGTCCCATATGTCCTTAACGTCCCAGACGTCCCAAACGTCCTAGATGTCCCATATGTCCTTAACGTCCCAGATGTTCTAGATGTCCCATATGTCCTTAACGTCCCAGACGTCCCAGATGTCCCATATGTCCCTAACGTCCCAGACGTCCCAGATGTCCCATATGTCCCTAATGTCCCAGGCGTCTTAAATATCCCATATGTCCTTAACGTACCAGACGTCCCAGACGCCCTAGATGTCCCATATGTCCCTAGCATCCCAGACGTCCCAGATGTCCCATATGTCCCTAGCATCCCAGACGTCCCAGATGTCCCATATGTTCTTAACGTCCCAGACGTTCCAGATGTCCCATATGTCCTTAACGTCCAAGACGTCCCAGATGTCCCATATGTACCTAACGTCTTAGACGTCTCAGATGTCCCATATGTCCCATATGTACCTAACGGCCCAGACGTCCCAGACGTCCCAGATGTCCCATATGTACCTAACGTCTTAGACGTCACAGATGTCCCATATCTCCCACATGTACCTAACGTCCCAGACGTCCCAGACGTCCCAGATGTCCCATATCTCCCTAACGTCCCAGACGTTCCAGATGTCCCATATGTCCCATATGTTTACAATGTCCCAGGCGTCCTAGATGTTCCATATGTCCCTAACGTCCCAGACGTCCTAAATGTCCCATATGTTCTTAACGTCCCAGACGTCCTAGATGTTCCACATGTCCTTAACGTCCCATACGTCCCAGATGTCCCATATGTCCCATATGTCCCTAATGTCCCAGGCGTCCTAAATGTCCCATATGTCCTTAACGTCCCAGACGTCCCAAACGTAATAGATGTCCCATATGTCCTTAACGTCCCAGACGTCCTAGATGTCCCATATGTCCTTAACGTCCCATACGTCCCAGATGTCCCATTTTTCCCATATGTCCCTAATGTCCCAGGCGTACTAAATGTCCCATATGTCCTTAACGTCCCAGACGTCCCAGACGCCCTAGATGTCCCACATGTCTTTAACGTCCCAGACGTCCCAGACGTCCCAGTTGTCCCATATGTTCTTAACGTCCCAGACGTTCCAGATGTCCCATATGTCCTTAACGTCCCAAACGTCCCAGATGTCCCATATGCCCGTAACGTCCCAGACGTCCTAGATGTCCCATATGTCCTTAACGTCCCAAACGTCCTAGATGTCCTATATGTCCCTAACGTCCCAGACGTTCCAGATGTCCCATATGTCCCTAACGTCCCAGACGTCCCAGATGTCCCATATGCCCTTAACGTCCCAGACGTCCTAGATGTCCCATATGTCCTTAACGTCCCAGACGTCCCAGATGCCCCATATGTCTCTAACGTCCCAGACGTCCCAAATGTCCCAAATGTCCCATATGTCCCTAATCTCCCAGGCGTCCCAGACGTCCCAGCTGTCTCGTATGTCCCTAACGTCCCAGACGTCTCAGACGTCCTAGATGTCCCATATGTCACTAACGTCCCAGACGTCCTAGATGTCCCATATGTCCCTAACGTCCCAGACGTCTCAGACGTCGTAGATGTCCTATATGTCCTTAACGTCCCAGACGTCCCAGATGTTCCATATGTCCCTAACGTCCCAGACGTCCCAGATGTCCCATATGTCCTTAACGACCCAGACGTCCCAGATGTTCTATATGTCCCTAACGTCCCAGACGTTCCAGACGTCCTAGATGTCCCATATGTCTTTAACGTCCCAGACGTCGCAGACGTCCTAGATTTCCCATATGCCCTTAACGTCCCAGACGTCTCAGATGTCCCATATGTCCCTAGCATCTCAGACGTCCCAGATGTCTCATATGTTCTTAACGTCCCAGACGTTCCAGATGTCCCATATGTCCTTAACGTCCAAGACGTCCCAGATGTCCCATTGGTACCTAACGTCTTAGACGTCCCAGATGTCCCATATGTCCCATATGTCCCTAATGTCCCAGGCGTCCTAAATGTCCCATATGTCCTTAACGTCCCAGACGTCCCAAACGTCCTAGATGTCCCATATGTCCTTAACGTCCCAGATGTTCTAGATGTCCCATATGTCCTTAACGTCCCAGACGTCCCAGATGTCCCATATGTCCCTAACGTCCCAGACGTCCCAGATGTCCCATATGTCCCTAATGTCCCAGGCGTCTTAAATATCCCATATGTCCTTAACGTCCCAGACGTCCCAGACGCCCTAGATGTCCCATATGTCTTTAACGTCCCAGACGTCCCAGACGTCTTAGATTTCCCATATGCTCTTAACGTCCCAGACGTCCCAGATGTCCCATATGTCCCTAGCATCCCAGACGTCCCAGATGTCCCATATGTTCTTAACGTCCCAGACGTTCCAGATGTCCCATATGTCCTTAACGTCCAAGACGTCCCAGATGTCCCATATGTACCTAACGTCTTAGACGTCTCAGATGTCCCATATGTCCCATATGTACCTAACGTCCCAGACGTCCCAGACGTCCCAGATGTCCCATATGTCCCATATGTACCTAACGTCCCAGACGTCCAAGACGTCCCAGATGTCCCATATGTACCTAACGTCTTAGACGTCACAGATGTCCCATATCTCCCATATGTACCTAACGTCCCAGAAGTCCCAGACGTCCCAGATGTCCCATATCTCCCTAACGTCCCAGACGTTCCAGATGTCCCATATGTCCCATATGTTTACAATGTCCCAGGCCTCCTAGATGTTCCATATGTCCTTAACGTCCCAGACGTCCTAAATGTCCCATATGTTCTTAACGTCCCAGACGTCCTAGATGTTCCACATGTTCTTAACGTCCCATACGTCCCAGATGTCCCATATGTCCCATATGTCCCTAATGTCCCAGGCGTCCTAAATGTCCCATATGTCCTTAACGTCCCAGACGTCCCAAACGTAATAGATGTCCCATATGTCCTTAACGTCCCAGACGTCCTAGATGTCCCATATGTCCTTAACGTCCCATACGTCCCAGATGTCCCATATGTCCCATATGTCCCTAATGTCCCAGGCGTACTAAATGTCCCATATGTCCTTAACGTCCCAGACGTCCCAGACGCCCTAGATGTCCCACATGTCTTTAACGTCCCAGACGTCCCAGACGTCCCAGTTGTCCCATATGTCCCTAACGTCCCAGACGTCCCAGCTGTCCCGTATGTCCCTAACCTCCCAGACGTCCCAGACGTCCTAGATGTCCCATATGTCCTTAACGTCCCAAACGTCCTAGATGTCCTATATGTCCCTAACGTCCCAGACGTTCCAGATGTCCCATATGTCCCTAACGTCCCAGACGTCCCAGATGTCCCATATGCCCTTAACGTCCCAGACGTCCTAGATGTCCCATATGTCCTTAACGTCCCAGACGTCCCAGATGCCCCATATGTCTCTAACGTCCCAGACGTCCCAAATGTCCCAAATGTCCCATATGTCCCTAATCTCCCAGGCGTCCCAGACGTCCCAGCTGTCTCGTATGTCCCTAACGTCCCAGACGTCTCAGACGTCCTATATGTCCCATATGTCACTAACGTCCCAGACGTCCTAGATGTCCCATATGTCCCTAACGTCCCAGACGTCTCAGACGTCGTAGATGTCCTATATGTCCTTAACGTCCCAGACGTCCCAGATGTTCCATATGTCCCTAACGTCCCAGACGTCCCAGATGTCTCATATGTCCTTAACGACCCAGACGTCCCAGATGTCCCATATGCCCCATATGTCGCTAATGTCCCAAACGTTTTAAATGTCCCATATGTCCTTAACGTTTCAGACGTCCCAGACGTCCTAGATGTCCCATATGTCCTTAACGTCCCAGACGTCCCAGATGTCCCATATGTCCCATATGTCCCTAATGTCCCAGGCGTCCTAAATGTCCCATATGTCCTTAACGTCCCAGACGTCCCAAACGTCCTAGATGTCCCATATGTCCTTAACGTCCCAGATGTTCTAGATGTCCCATATGTCCTTAACGTCCCAGACGTCCCAGATGTCCCATATGTCCCTAACGTCCCAGACGTCCCAGATGTCCCATATGTCCCTAATGTCCCAGGCGCCTTAAATATCCTATATGTCCTTAACGTACCAGACGTCCCAGACGCCCTAGATGTCCCATATGTCTTTAACGTCCCAGACGTCCCAGACGTCTTAGATTTCCCATATGCTCTTAACGTCCCAGACGTCCCAGATGTCCCATATGTCCCTAGCATCCCAGACGTCCCAGATGTCCCATATGTTCTTAACGTCCCAGACGTTCCAGATGTCCCATATGTCCTTAACGTCTAAGACGTCCCAGATGTCCCATATGTACCTAACGTCTTAGACGTCTCAGATGTCCCATATGTCCCATATGTACCTAACGGCCCAGACGTCCCAGACGTCCCAGATGTCCCATATGTCCCATATGTACCTAACGTCCCAGACGTCCAAGACGTCCCAGATGTCCCATATGTACCTAACGTCTTAGACGTCATAGATGTCCCATATCTCCCATATGTACCTAACGTCCCAGACGTCCCAGACGTCCCAGATGTCCCATATCTCCCTAACGTCCCAGACGTTCCAGATGTCCCATATGTCCCATATGTTTACAATGTCCCAGGCGTCCTAGATGTTCCATATGTCCCTAACGTCCCAGACGTCCTAAATGTCCCATATGTTCTTAACGTCCCAGACGTCCTAGATGTTCCACATGTCCTTAACGTCCCATACGTCCCAGATGTCCCATATGTCCCATATGTCCCTAATGTCCCAGGCGTCCTAAATGTCCCATATGTCCTTAACGTCCCAGACGTCCCAAACGTAATAGATGTCCCATATGTCCTTAACGTCCCAGACGTCCTAGATGTCCCATATGTCCTTAACGTCCCATACGTCTCAGATGTCCCATTTTTCCCATATGTCCCTAATGTCCCAGGCGTACTAAATGTCCCATATGTCCTTAACGTCCCAGACGTCCCAGACGCCCTAGATGTCCCACATGTCTTTAACGTCCCAGACGTCCCAGACGTCCCAGTTGTCCCATATGTTCTTAACGTCCCAGACGTTCCAGATGTCCCATATGTCCTTAACGTCCAAGACGTCCCAGATGTCCCATATCTCCCTAACGTCGCAGACGTTCCAGATGTCCCATATGTCCCATATGTTTACAATGTCCCAGGCGTCCTAGATGTTCCATATGTCCCTAACGTCCCAGACGTCCTAAATGTCCCATATGTCCTTAACCTCCCAGACGTCCCAAACGTCCTAGATGTCCCATATGTTCTTAATGTCCCAGACGTCCCAGATGTCCCATATGCCCTTAACGTCGCAGACGTCCTAGATGTCCCATATGTCCTTAACGTCCCAAACGTCCCAGATGTCCCATATGCCCTTAACGTCCCAGACGTCCTAAATGTCCCATATGTCCTTAACGTCCCATACGTCTCAGATGTCCCATTTTTCCCATATGTCCCTAATGTCCCAGGCGTACTAAATGTCCCATATGTCCTTAACCTCCCAGACGTCCCAAACGTCCTAGATGTCCCATATGTTCTTAATGTCCCAGACGTCCCAGATGTCCCATATGCCCTTAACGTCGCAGACGTCCTAGATGTCCCACATGTCTTTAACGTCCCAGACGTCCCAGACGTCCCAGTTGTCCCATATGTTCTTAACGTCCCAGACGTTCCAGATGTCCCATATGTCCTTAACGTCCAAGACGTCCCAGATGTCCCATATCTCCCTAACGTCGCAGACGTTCCAGATGTCCCATATGTCCCATATGTTTACAATGTCCTAGGCGTCCTAGATGTTCCACATGTCCTTAACGTCCCATACGTCCCAGATGTCCCATATGTCCCATATGTCCCTAATGTCCCAGGCGTCCTAAATGTCCGATATGTCCTTAACGTCCCAAACGTCCCAGATGTCCCATATGCCCTTAACGTCGCAGACGTCCTAGATGTCCCATATGTCCTTAACGTCCCAAACGTCCTAGATGTCCTATATGTCCCTAACGTCCCAGACGTTCCAGATGTCCCATATGTCCCTAACGTCCCAAACGTCCTAGATGTCCTATATGTCCCTAACGTCCCAGACGTCCCAGATGTCCCATATGCCCTTAACGTCCCAGACGTCCTAGATGTCCCATATGTCCTTAACGTCCCAGACGTCCCAAATGTCCCAAATGTCCCATATGTCCCTAATCTCCCAGGCGTCCCAGACGTCCCAGCTGTCTCGTATGTCCCTAACGTCCCAGACGTCTCAGACGTCCTAGATGTCCCATATGTCACTAACGTCCCAGACGTCCTAGATGTCCCATATGTCCCTAACGTCCCAGACGTCTCAGACGTCGTAGATGTCCTATATGTCCTTAACGTCCCAGACGTCCCAGATGTTCCATATGTCCCTAACGTCCCAGACGTCCCAGATGGCCCATATGTCCTTAACGACCCAGACGTCCCAGATGTCCCATATGCCCCATATGTCGCTAATGTCCCAAACGTTTTAAATGTCCCATATGTCCTTAACGTTTCAGACGTCCCAGACGTCCTAGATGTCCCATATGTCCTTAACGTCCCAGACGTCCCAGATGTCCCATATGTCCCATATGTCCCTAATGTCCCGGCCGACCTAAATGTCCCATATGTCCTTTACGTCCCAGACGTCCCAGACGTTCTAGATGTCCCATATGTCCTTAACGTCCCAGACGTCCCAGATGTCCCATATGTCCCTAACGTCCCAGACGCCCCAAACGTCCTAGATGTCCCATATGTCCTTAACGTCCCAGACGTCCTAGATGTCCCATATGTCCTTAACGTCCCATACGTCCCAGATGTCCCATATGTCCCATATGTCCCTAATGTCCCAGGCGTCCTAAATGTCCCATATGTCCTTAACGTCCCAGACGTCCCAAACGTCCTAGATGTCCCATATGTCCTTAACGTCCCAGACGTTCCAGATGTCCCATATGTCCCTAACGTGCCAGACGTCCCAGATGTCCCATATGTCCCTAATGTCCTAGGCCTCCCAGATGTTCCATATGTCCCTAACGTCCCAGACGTCCTAGATGTCCTATATGTCCCTAACGTCCCAGACGTCCCAGATCTCCCATATGTCCCTAACGTCCCAGACGTCCCAGATGTCCCTTGTATCCTTAACGTCCCAGACGTCCCAGATGTCCCATATGTCCCTAACGTCCCAACTGTCCCAGATGTCCTATATGTCCCATATGTCCCTAATGTCCCAGGCGTCCCAGATCTCCCATATGTTGCAAATGTCCCTAATATCCTAGGCGTCCTAAATGTCCCATTTGTCCTTAACGTCCCAGACGTCCCAGACGTCCTAGATGTCCTAAATGTCCTTAACGTCCCAGACGTCCTAGATGTCCCATATGTTTCATATGTTTCTAATGTCCCAGGCGTCCTAGAATTTCCATATGTCCCTAACGTCCCAGAAGTCCCAGGTGTCCTAGATGTCCCATATGTCCTTAACGTCCCAGACGTCCCAGATGTCCCATATGTCCCTAACGTCCCAGACGTCCCAGATGTCCCATATGTCCCTAATGTCCCAGGCGTAATAAATGTCCCATATGTCCTTAACGTCCCAGACGTCCCAGACGTCCTAGATGTCCCAGACGTCCCAGATATCCCATATGTCCCTAGCATCCCAGACGTACCAGATGTCCCTTATGTCCTTAACGTCCCAGACCTCCCAGATGTCCCATATGTAACTAACGTCCCAGACGTCCCAGATGTCCCATATGTTCCATATGTCCCTAATGTCCCAGGCGTCCCAAATGTCCCATATGTCCCATATGTCCCTAATGTCCCAGGTGTCCTAAATGTCCCATATGTCCTTAACGTCCCAGTCGTCCCAGACGTCCTAGATGTCCCATATTTCCTTAACGTTACAGACGTCCCAGATGTACCATATGTCCCTAACGTCCCAGACGTCCCAGATGTCCCATATGTCCCATATGTCCCTAATGTCCCAGGCGTCCCAGATTTCCCATATGTCCCTAATGTCCCAGGCGTCCTAAATATCCCAATTGTTCTTACCGTCCCAGACGTCCCAAACGTCTTAGATGTCCCATATGTTATTAACGTCCCAGACGTCCCAGATGTCCCATATGTCCCATGTGTCCCTAATGTCCCAGGCGTCCTAGATGTTCCATATGTCCCTAACGTCCAAACCGTCCTAAATGTGCCATATGTGCCTAACGTCCCAGACGTCCCAGCTGTCCCGTATGTTCCTAACGTCCCTGACGTCCCAGACGTCCTAGATGTCCCATATGTCCCTAACGTCCCAGGCGCCCTAGATGTCCTATTTGTCCCTAACGTCCCAGACGTCCCAGATGTACCATATGTCCCACATGTCCCTAATGTCCCAGGCGTCCCAGATGTCCCATATGTCCCATATGTCCCTAATATCCCAGGCGTCCTAAATGTCCCATATGTCCATAACGTCCCAGACGTCCCAGACGCTCTAAATGTCCCATATGCCTTTAACGTCCCAGACGTCCCAAATGTCCCATATGTTCCATATGTCCCTAATTTTCCAGGCGTCCCAGATGTCCCATATGTCCCTACCGTCCCAGGCGTCCTAAATGTCAAATATGTCCTCAACGTTCCAGACGTCCCGGACGTCCTAAATGTCGCATATGTCTCTAACGTCTCAGACGTCTCAGCTGTCCCGTGTGTCCCTAACGTCCCAGACGTCCGAGATGTCCTAGATGTCCCATATGTCCCGATCGTCACAGACGTCCTAGATGTCCTATATGTTCCTAACGTCCCAGACGTTTCAGATGTCCCATTTGTCACTAAAGTCCCAGACGTCCCAGATGTCCCATATGTCCGTAACGTCCCAGACGTATTAGATGTCCCATATGTCCCTATCGTCACAGACGTCCTAGATGTCCTATATGTTCCTAATGTCCCAGACGTCCCAGATGTCCCATATGTCCCTAAAGTCCCAGACGTCCCAGATGTTCCAAATGTCTTATATATCCCTAATGTCCCAGGCATATTAGATGTCCCATATGTCCCATATGTTTCTAATGTGCCAGGCGTCCTAAATGTCCCATATGTCCTTAACGTCCCGGACGTCCCAGACGTCCTAGTGTCCCATATGTCCTTAACGTCCCAGACGTCCCAGATGTCCCCTATGTCCCTAACGTCCCAGACGTCCCAGATGTCCCATATGTCCCATATGTCCCTAATGTCCCAGGCGTCCTAGATATTCCAAATGTCCCTAACGTACCAGACGTCCTAAATGTCCCATATGTCCCTAACGTCCCAGACGTCTCAGGTGTTCCATATGTCCTTAACGCCCCAGGCGTCCTAGATGTTCCATATGTCCTTAACGTCCCAGACGTCCCGGATGTCCAATATGTCGTTAACGTCCCAGACGTCCCAGACGACCTAGATGTCCCATATGTCCTTAACGTGCCAGACGTCCCAGATGTCCCATATGTCCTTAACGTCCCAGACGTCCTAGATGTCCCATATGTCCTTAACGGCCCAGACGTCCCAGATTTCCCATATGTCCCTAACGCCCCAAACGACGCATAGATGTCCCATATGTCCCTAACGTCCCAGACGTCCTTGATGTCCTATATGTTTCTAACGTTCCAGACGTCCCAGATGTCCCATGTGTCCCTAACGTCCCAGACGTCCCAGATGTCCAATATGTCCCTAACGTCCCAGACGTTCTAGATGTCCCATATGTCCTTAACGTCCCAGACGTCTCAGATGTGCCATATGTCCTTAACGTCCCAGACGTCCTAAATGTCCCATATGTCCCTAACGTCCCAGACGTCCTAGATGTCCCATATGTCCTTAACGTCCTAGAAGTCCCAGATGTCCCATATGTCCCTAACGTCCCAGACGTCCCAGATATCCCATATGTCCCATATGTTCCTAATGTCCCAGGCGTCTTAAATGTCCCATATGTTCCATATGTCCCTAACGTCCCAGACGTCCTAGATGTCCCATATGTTCTTAACGTCCCAGACGTCCCAGATGTCCCATATGTCCCATATGTCCTTAACGTCCCAGACGTCCTAGATGTCCCATATGTCCCTAACGTCCCAGACGTCCTAGATGTCCCATATGTCCTTAACGTCCTAGACGTCCAAGATGTCCCATATGTCCCTAACGTCTCAGACGTCCCAGATATCCCATATGTCCCATATGTTCCTAATGTCCCAGGCGTCTTAAATGTCCCATATGTTCCATATGTCCCTAACGTCCCAGACGTCCTAGATGTTCCATGTGTTCTTAACGTCCCAGACGTCCCAGATGTCCATATGTCCCTAACGTCCCAGACGTCCTAGATGTCCCATATGTCTTTAACGTTCTAGACGTCCCAGATGTCCCATATGTCCCTAACGTCCCAGACGTCCTAGATGTCCCATATGTCCTTAACGTTCCAGACGTCCCAGATGTCCCATATGTCCCATATGTCCTTAACGTCCCAGACGTCCTAGATGTCCCATATGTCCCTAACGTCCCAGACGTCCCAGATGTCCCATATGTCCCTAACGTCCCAGACGTCCCAGATATCCCATATGTCCCATATGTTCCTAATGTCCCAGGCGTCTTAAATGTCCCATATGTTCCATATGTCCCTAACGTCCCAGACGTCCTAGATGTCCCATATGTCCCTAACGTCCCAGACGTCCTAGATGTCCCATATGTCCTTAACGTCCTAGACGTCCAAGATGTCCCATATGTCCCTAACGTCCCAGACGTCCCAGATATCCCATATGTCCCATATGTTCCTAATGTCCCAGGCGTCTTAAATGTCCCATATGTTCCATATGTCCCTAACGTCCCAGACCTCCTAGATGTCCCATATGTTCTTAACGTCCCAGACGTCCCAGATGTCCCATATGTCCCTAACGTCCCAGACGTCCTAGATGTCCCATATGTCCTTAACGTCCTAGACGTCCAAGATGTCCCATATGTCCCTAACGTCCCAAACGTCCCAGATATCCCATATGTCCCATATGTTCCTAATGTCCCAGGCGTCTTAAATGTCCCATATGTTCCATATGTCCCTAACGTCCCAGACGTCCTAGATGTCCCATATGTTCTTAACGTCCCAGACGTCCCAGATGTCCCATATGTCCCTAACGTCCCAGACGTCCCAGATATCCCATATGTCCCATATGTTCCTAATGTCCCAGGCGTCTTAAATGTCCCATATGTTCCATATGTCCCTAACGTCCCAGACGTCCTAGATGTCCCATATGTTCTTAACGTCCCAGACGTCCCAGATGTCCCATATGTCCCATATGTCCTTAACGTCCCAGACGTCCTAGATGTCCCATATGTTCTTAACGTCCCAGACGTCCCAGATGTCCCATATGTCCCATATGTCCCTAACGTCACAGACGTCCTAGATGTCCCATATGTCCTTACCGTCCTAGACGTCCAAGATGTCCCATATGTCCCTAACGTCCCAGACGTCCCAGATATCCCATATGTCCCATATGTTCCTAATGTCCCATTCGTCTTAAATGTCCCATATGTTCCATATGTCCCTAACGTCCCAGACGTCCTAGATGTCCCATGTGTTCTTAACGTCCCAGACGTCCCAGATGTCCCATATGTCCCTAACGTCCCAGACGTCCTAGATGTCCCATATGTCCTTAACGTTCTAGACGTCCCAGATGTCCCATATGTCCCTAACGTCCCAGACGTCCTAGATGTCCCATATGTCCTTAACGTTCCAGACGTCCCAGATGTCCCATATGTCCCATATGTCCTTAACGTCCCAGACGTCCTAGATGTCGTATATGTCCCTAGCTTCCCAGACGTCCCAGACGTCCCAGGCGTCCCAGATGTCCCATACGTCCCACATGTCCCAGGCGCCCTAAATGTCCCATATGTCCTTAACGTCCAAGACGTCCCAAACGTCCTAGATGTCCCATATGTCCTTAACGTCCCAGACGTCCTAGATGTCCCATATGTCCTTAACGTCCCATACGTCCCAGATGTCCCATATGTCCCTAATGTCCCAGGCGTCCTAAATGTCCCATATGTCCTTAACGTTCCAGACGTCTCAAACGTCCTAGATGTCCCATATGTCCTTAAAATCCCAGACGTTCCAGATGTCCCATATGCCCCTAACGTACCAGACGTCCCAGATGTCCCATATGTCCCTAATGTCCTAGGCCTCCCAGATGTTCCATATGTCCCTAACGTCCCAGACGTCCTAGATGTCCTATATGTCCCTAACGTCCCAGACGTCCCAGATCTCCCATATGTCCCTAACGTCCCAGACGTCCCAGATGTCCCTTGTATCCTTAACGTCCCAGACGTCCCAGATGTCCCATATGTCCCTAACGTCCCAACCGTCCCAGATGTCCTATATGTCCCATATGTCCCTAATGTGACAGGCGTCCCAGATCTCCCATATGTTGCAAATGTCCCTAATGTCCTAGGCGTCCTAAATGTCCCATATGTCCTTAACGTCCCAGACGTCCCAGACGTCCTAGATGTCCTAAATGTCCTTAACGTCCCAGACGTCCTAGATGTCCCATATGTTTCATATGTTTCTAATGTCCCAGGCGTCCTAGAATTTCCATATGTCCCTAACGTCCCAGAAGTCCCAGGTGTCCTAGATGTCCCATATGTCCTTAACGTCCCAGACGTCCCAGATGTCCCATATGTCCCTAACGTCCCAGACGTCCCAGATGTCCCATATGTCCCTAATGTCCCAGGCGTAATAAATGTCCCATATGTCCTTAACGTCCCAGACGTCCCAGACGTCCTAGATGTCCCAGACGTCCCAGATATCCCATATGTCCCTAGCATCCCAGACGTCCCAGATGTCCCTTATGTCCTTAACGTCCCAGACCTCCCAGATGTCCCATATGTAACTAACGTCCCAGACGTCCCAGATGTCCCATATGTTCCATATGTCCCTAATGTCCCAGGCGTCCCAAATGTCCCATATGTCCCATATGTCCCTAATGTCCCAGGTGTCCTAAATGTCCCATATGTCCTTAACGTCCCAGTCGTCCCAGACGTCCTAGATGTCCCATATTTCCTTAACGTTACAGACGTCCCAGATGTACCATATGTCCCTAACGTCCCAGACGTCCCAGATGTCCCATATGTCCCATATGTCCCTAATGTCCCAGGCGTCCCAGATTTACCATATGTCCCTAATGTCCCAGGCGTCCTAAATATCCCAATTGTTCTTACCGTCCCAGACGTCCCAAACGTCTTAGATGTCCCATATGTTATTAACGTCCCAGACGTCCCAGATGTCCCATATGTCCCATGTGTCCCTAATGTCCCAGGCGTCCTAGATGTTCCATATGTCCCTAACGTCCAAACCGTCCTAAATGTGCCATATGTGCCTAACGTCCCAGACGTCCCAGCTGTCCCGTATGTTCCTAACGTCCCTGACGTCCCAGACGTCCTAGATGTCCCATATGTCCCTAACGTCCCAGGCGCCCTAGATGTCCTATTTGTCCCTAACGTCCCAGACGTCCCAGATGTACCATATGTCCCACATGTCCCTAATGTCCCAGGCGTCCCAGATGTCCCATATGTCCCATATGTCCCTAATATCCCAGGCGTCCTAAATGTCCCATATGTCCATAACGTCCCAGACGTCCCAGACGCTCTAAATGTCCCATATGCCCTTAACGACCCAGACGTCCCAAATGTCCCATATGTTCCATATGTCCCTAATTTTCCAGGCGTCCCAGATGTCCCATATGTCCCTACCGTCCCAGGCGTCCTAAATGTCAAATATGTCCTCAACGTTCCAGACGTCCCGGACGTCCTAAATGTCGCATATGTCTCTAACGTCTCAGACGTCTCAGCTGTCCCGTGTGTCCCTAACGTCCCAGACGTCCGAGATGTCCTAGATGTCCCATATGTCCCGATCGTCACAGACGTCCTAGATGTCCTATATGTTCCTAACGTCCCAGACGTTTCAGATGTCCCATTTGTCACTAAAGTCCCAGACGTCCCAGATGTCCCATATGTCCGTAACGTCCCAGACGTATTAGATGTCCCATATGTCCCTATCGTCACAGACGTCCTAGATGTCCTATATGTTCCTAACGTCCCAGACGTCCCAGATGTCCCATATGTCCCTAAAGTCCCAGACGTCCCAGATGTTCCAAATGTCTTATATATCCCTAATGTCCCAGGCATATTAGATGTCCCATATGTCCCATATGTTTCTAATGTGCCAGGCGTCCTAAATGTCCCATATGTCCTTAACGTCCCGGACGTCCCAGACGTCCTAGTGTCCCATATGTCCTTAACGTCCCAGACGTCCCAGATGTCCCCTATGTCCCTAACGTCCCAGACGTCCCAGATGTCCCATATGTCCCATATGTCCCTAATGTCCCAGGCGTCCTAGATATTCCAAATGTCCCTAACGTACCAGACGTCCTAAATGACCCATATGTCCCTAACGTCCCAGACGTCTCAGATGTTCCATATGTCCTTAACGCCCCAGGCGTCCTAGATGTTCCATATGTCCTTAACGTCCCAGACGTCCCGGATGTCCAATATGTCGTTAACGTCCCAGACGTCCCAGACGACCTAGATGTCCCATATGTCCTTAACGTGCCAGACGTCCCAGATGTCCCATATGTCCTTAACGTCCCAGACGTCCCAGACGTCCTAGATGTCCCATATGTCCTTAACGGCCCAGACGTCCCAGATTTCCCATATGTCCCTAACGCCCCAAACGACGCATAGATGTCCCATATGTCCCTAACGTCCCAGACGTCCTTGATGTCCTATATGTTTCTAACGTTCCAGACGTCCCAGATGTCCCATGTGTCCCTAACGTCCCAGACGTCCCAGATGTCCAATATGTCCCTAACGTCCCAGACGTTTTAGATGTCCCATATGTCCTTAACGTCCCAGACGTCTCAGATGTGCCATATGTCCTTAACGTCCCAGACGTCCTAGATGTCCCATATGTCCCTAACGTCCCAGACGTCCTAGATGTCCCATATGTCCTTAACGTCCTAGAAGTCCCAGATGTCCCATATGTCCCTAACGTCCCAGACGTCCCAGATATCCCATATGTCCCATATGTTCCTAATGTCCCAGGCGTCTTAAATGTCCCATATGTTCCATATGTCCCTAACGTCCCAGACGTCCTAGATGTCCCATATGTTCTTAACGTCCCAGACGTCCCAGATGTCCCATATGTCCCATATGTCCTTAACGTCCCAGACGTCCTAGATGTCCCATATGTCCCTAACGTCCCAGACGTCCTAGATGTCCCATATGTCCTTAACGTCCTAGACGTCCAAGATGTCCCATATGTCCCTAACGTCTCAGACGTCCCAGATATCCCATATGTCCCATATGTTCCTAATGTCCCAGGCGTCTTAAATGTCCCATATGTTCCATATGTCCCTAACGTCCCAGACGTCCTAGATGTCCCATGTGTTCTTAACGTCCCAGACGTCCCAGATGTCCCATATGTCCCTAACGTCCCAGACGTCCTAGATGTCCCATATGTCCTTAACGTTCTAGACGTCCCAGATGTCCCATATGTCCCTAACGTCCCAGACGTCCTAGATGTCCCATATGTCCTTAACGTTCCAGACGTCCCAGATGTCCCATATGTCCCATATGTCCTTAACGTCCCAGACCTCCTAGATGTCCCATATGTCCCTAACGTCCCAGACGTCCCAGATGTCCCATATGTCCCTAACGTCCCAGACGTCCCAGATATCCCATATGTCCCATATGTTCCTAATGTCCCAGGCGTCTTAAATGTCCCATATGTTCCATATGTCCCTAACGTCCCAGACGTCCTAGATGTCCAATATGTCCCTAACGTCCCAGACGTCCTAGATGTCCCATATGTCCTTAACGTCCTAGACGTCCAAGATGTCCCATATGTCCCTAACGTCCCAGACGTCCCAGATATCCCATATGTCCCATATGTTCCTAATGTCCCAGGCGTCTTAAATGTCCCATATGTTCCATATGTCCCTAACGTCCCAGACCTCCTAGATGTCCCATATGTTCTTAACGTCCCAGACGTCCCAGATGTCCCATATGTCCCTAACGTCCCAGACGTCCTAGATGTCCCATATGTCCTTAACGTCCTAGACGTCCAAGATGTCCCATATGTCCCTAACGTCCCAAACGTCCCAGATATCCCATATGTCCCATATGTTCCTAATGTCCCAGGCGTCTTAAATGTCCCATATGTTCCATATGTCCCTAACGTCCCAGACGTCCTAGATGTCCCATATGTTCTTAACGTCCCAGACGTCCCAGATGTCCCATATGTCCCTAACGTCCCAGACGTCCTAGATGTCCCATATGTTCTTAACGTCCCAGACGTCCCAGATGTCCCATATGTCCCTAATGTCCCAGGCGTCCTAGATGTTCCATATGTCCCTAACGTCCAAACCGTCCTAAATGTGCCATATGTGCCTAACGTACCAGACGTCCCAGCTGTCCCGTATGTCCCTAACGTCCCTGACGTCCCAGACGTCCTAGATGTCCCATATGTCCCTAACGTCCCAGGCGCCCTAGATGTCCTATTTGTCCCTAACGTCCCAGACGTCCCAGATGTACCATATGTCCCACATGTCCCTAATGTCCCAGGCGTCCCAGATGTCCCATATGTCCCATATGTCCCTAATATCCCAGGCGTCCTAAATGTCCCATATGTCCATAACGTCCCAGACGTCCCAGACGTCCCAGACGTCCCAAATGTCCCATATGTTCCCTATGTCCCTAATTTTCCAAGCGTCCCAGATGTCCCATATGTCCCTAACGTCCCAGGCGTCCTAAATGTCAAATATGTCCTCAACGTTCCAGACGTCCCGGACGTCCTAAATGTCGCATATGTCTCTAACGTCTCAGACGTCTCAGCTGTCCCGTGTGTCCCTAACGTCCCAGACGTCCGAGATGTCCTAGATGTCCCATATGTCCCTATCGTCACAGACGTCCTAGATGTCCTATATGTTCCTAACGTCCCAGACGTTTCAGATGTCCCATTTGTCACTAAAGTCCCAGACGTCCCAGATGTCCCATATGTCCGTAACGTCCCAGACGTATTAGATGTCCCATATGTCCCTATCGTCACAGACGTCCTAGATGTCCTATATGTTTCTAACGTCCCAGACGTCCCAGATGTCCCATATGTCCCTAAAGTCCCAGACGTCCCAGATGTTCCAAATGTCTTATATATCCCTAATGTCCCAGGCGTATTAGATGTCCCATATGTCCCATATGTTTTTAATGTGCCAGGCGTCCTAAATGTCCCATATGTCCTTAACGTCCCGGACGTCCCAGACGTCCTAGATGTCCCATATGTCCTTAACGTCCCAGACGTCCCAGATGTCCCCAATGTCCCTAACGTCCCAGACGTCCCAGATGTCCCATATGTCCCATATGTCCCTAATGTCCCAGGCGTCCTAGATATTCCAAATGTCCCTAACGTACCAGACGTCTCAGATGTTCCATATGTCCTTAACGCCCCAGGCGTCCTAGATGTTCCATAAGTCCTTAACGTCCCAGACGTCCCGGATGTCCAATACGTCCTTAACGTCCCAGACGGCCTAGATGTCCCATATGTCCCATATGTCCTTAACGTGCCAGACGTCCCAGATGTCCCATATGTCCTTAACGTCCCAGACGTCCCAGACGTCCTAGATGTCCCATATGTCCTTAACGGCCCAGACGTCCCAGATTTCCTATATGTCCCTAACGCCCCAAACGACCCATAGATGTCCCATATGTCCCTAACGTCCCAGACGTCCTTGATGTCCTATCTGTTCCTAACGTTCCAGACGTCCCAGATGTCCCATATGTCCCTAACGTCCCAGACGTCCCAGATGTCCCATATGTCTCTAACGTCCCAGACGTCCTTGATGTCTTATATGTTCCTAACGTCCCAGACGTCTCAGATGTGCCATATGTCCTTAACGTCCCAGACGTCCTAGATGTCCCATATGTCCCTAACGTCCCAGACGTCCTAGATGTCCCATATGTCCTTAACGTCCTAGACGTCCCAGATGTCCCATATGTCCCTAACGTCCCAGACTTCCCAGATATCCCATATGTCCCATATGTTCCTAATGTCCCAGGCGTCTTAAATGTCCCATATGTTCCATATGTCCCTAACGTCCCAGACGTCCTAGATGTCCCATATGTTCTTAACGTCCCAGACGTCCCAGATGTCCCATATGTCCCATATGTCCTTAACGTCCCAGACGTCCTAGATGTCCCATATGTCCCTAACGCCCCAGACTTCCTAGATGTCCCATATGTCCTTAACGTCCTAGACGTCCAAGATTACCCATATGTCCCTAACGTCCCAAACGTCCCAGATATCCCATATGTCCCATATGTTCCTAATGTCCCAGGCGTCTTAAATGTCCCATATGTTCCATATGTCCCTAACGTCCCAGACGTTCTAGATGTCCCATATGTTCTTAACGTCCCAGACGTCCCAGATGTCCCATATGTCCCTAACGTCCCAGACGTCCTAGATGTCCCATATGTCCTTAACGTCCTAGACGTCCAAGATGTCCCATATGTCCCTAACGTCCCAAACGTCCCAGATATCCCATATGTCCCATATGTTCCTAATGTCCCAGGCGTCCTAGATGTTCCATATGTCCCTAACGTCCAAACCGTCCTAAATGTGCCATATGTGCCTAACGTACCAGACGTCCCAGCTGTCCCGTATGTCCCTAACGTCCCTGACGTCCCAGACGTCCTAGATGTCCCATATGTCCCTAACGTCCCAGGCGCCCTAGATGTCCTATTTGTCCCTAACGTCCCAGACGTCCCAGATGTACCATATGTCCCACATGTCCCTAATGTCCCAGGCGTCCCAGATGTCCCATATGTCCCATATGTCCCTAATATCCCAGGCGTCCTAAATGTCCCATATGTCCATAACGTCCCAGACGTCCCAGACGTCCCAGACGTCCCAAATGTCCCATAAGTTCCATATGTCCCTAATTTTCCAAGCGTCCCAGATGTCCCATATGTCCCTAACGTCCCAGGCGTCCTAAATGTCAAATATGTCCTCAACGTTCCAGACGTCCCGGACGTCCTAAATGTCGCATATGTCTCTAACGTCTCAGACGTCTCAGCTGTCCCGTGTGTCCCTAACGTCCCAGACGTCCGAGATGTCCTAGATGTCCCATATGTCCCTATCGTCACAGACGTCCTAGATGTCCTATATGTTCCTAACGTCCCAGACGTTTCAGATGTCCCATTTGTCACTAAAGTCCCAGACGTCCCAGATGTCCCATATGTCCGTAACGTCCCAGACGTATTAGATGTCCCATATGTCCCTATCGTCACAGACGTCCTAGATGTCCTATATGTTCCTAACGTCCCAGACGTCCCAGATGTCCCATATGTCCCTAAAGTCCCAGACGTCCCAGATGTTCCAAATGTCTTATATATCCCTAATGTCCCAGGCGTATTAGATGTCCCATATGTCCCATATGTTTCTAATGTGCCAGGCGTCCTAAATGTCCCATATGTCCTTAACGTCCCGGACGTCCCAGACGTCCTAGATGTCCCATATGTCCTTAACGTCCCAGACGTCCCAGATGTCCCCTATGTCCCTAACGTCCCAGACGTCCCAGATGTCCCATATGTCCCATATGTCCCTAATGTCCCAGGCGTCCTAGATATTCCAAATGTCCCTAACGTACCAGACGTCTCAGATGTTCCATATGTCCTTAACGCCCCAGGCGTCCTAGATGTTCCATATGTACTTAACGTCCCAGACGTCCCGGATGTCCAATACGTCCTTAACGTCCCAGACGTCCCAGACGGCCTAGATGTCCCATATGTCCTTAACGTGCCAGACGTCCCAGATGTCCCATATGTCCTTAACGTCCCAGACGTCCTAGATGTCCCATATGTCCTTAACGGCCCAGACGTCCCAGATTTCCTATATGTCCCTAACGCCCCAAACGACCCATAGATGTCCCATATGTCCCTAACGTCCCAGACGTCCTTGATGTCCTATATGTTCCTAACGTCCCAGACGTCCCAGATGTCCCATATGTCCCTAACGTCCCAGACGTCCCAGATGTCCCATATGTCTCTAACGTCCCAGACGTCCTTGATGTCCTATATGTTCCTAACGTCCCAGACGTCTCAGATGTGCCATATGTCCTTAACGTCCCAGACGTCCTAGATGTCCCATATGTCCCTAACGTCCCAGACGTCCTAGATGTCCCATATGTCCTTAACGTCCTAGACGTCCCAGATGTCCCATATGTCCCTAACGTCCCAGACGTCCCAGATATCCCATATGTCCCATATGTTCCTAATGTCCCAGGCGTCTTAAATGTCCCATATGTTCCATATGTCCCTAACGTCCCAGACGTCCTAGATGTCCCATATGTTCTTAACGTCCCAGACGTCCCAGATGTCCCATATGTCCCATATGTCCTTAACGTCCCAGACGTCCTAGATGTCCCATATGTCCCTAACGCCCCAGACTTCCTAGATGTCCCATATGTCCTTAACGTCCTAGACGTCCAAGATTACCCATATGTCCCTAACGTCCCAGACGTCCCAGATATCCCATATGTCCCATATGTTCCTAATGTCCCAGGCGTCTTAAATGTCCCATATGTTCCATATGTCCCTAACGTCCCAGACGTTCTAGATGTCCCATATGTTCTTAACGTCCCAGACGTCCCAGATGTCCCATATGTCCCTAACGTCCCAGACGTCCTAGATGTCCCATATGTCCTTAACGTCCTAGACGTCCCAGATGTCCCATTCACAGTGATACGCTGTGTTGAGCGGACGTATTTGTGCTATCGCGGTGCATACTTAAGCTTATCATATTACGCGGGCGAAAAAAATCACCGGGCCGAAATGGTTTCGGTGTGTGGAAAGTGTCGGTTGGACCTTAAGAGAACTGAGAAAATAATTACGTGTTTAGGATGGTGTGAGCAATCATTTCATCAGAAGTGCGCGGATGTACCTGATAATGCATACGAATTTATTACTAAATCGCTTAATGTGTTTTGGTGCTGTAATGAATGCAGCGTACTGAAAAAATTAAGTATGAGGGCAACCCTAGAATCGATGAAAAAGACAATGGAGGCATGGGCGGTAGAAATGAAAACTATAAGCAAGGGACTGGATCCTCAACAGACTGCTGTTGGCGCATTATCTAACATTGTGAAGGAAAATAATGCAGAACTTGGAAATAATCTTAAGAGAGTAGCGGAAAATCAAGAACAAGGAAAGGCAACATATGCGGACAAAATCAAGATGAAGAAGCATGAACCAGTTATTGTGATCAAACCCAAAAATGAAAATCAAAGGAGTCTTGCAACTAAAGAAGAAATTAAGAAAAATATCGACCCCACTACGATTGAAATATCCGGTGTTAAACATGCAAGTAAAGGAGGTATAATAATTGAATGTAGAAATAATGATGCTGTGACGAAATTGAGAGAGGAAGCTGAAAGTAAGTTGGGAGATAAATATGATATTAGGATCCCAAAGAGGCGGAGACCCCGAATAAAAATCGTTTTGATGTCAACGAAACTTAATTCAAATGCTATTGCAAATAATATAAAACTGCAAAATCATTTCATGGCAGAAGCAGATCTTAGCATTGTCCATGTTGCGAAAGTAACAAACAGAGGGTATTGTAGTTATTTTGCCTATGCAGAAATTGATGCAGAATGTTACAGAAAAATATTGCAGGAAGGAAAAGTAAATATAGGTTGGGACCGATGCAAAGTTTACGATGCTGTGACTGTCACTAGATGTTATAAATATAACGGTTATAATCACAAAGCCAGGGAATGTCGTAAAGAAGTTGCATGTCCGAGATGTGCTGGAAATCACGAATTAAAGAATTGCACAGCAAAGGATGACGAAAAGAAATTCATCAACTGTAAAGACGCCGTGGATAGATTGAAATTAAGATGGGATATTTATCATGAAGCATGGGATGCCAACTGTCCCGTATTTAAAAGAAAATATGAATTAGAAACAAGTAAAACTGATTTTTTATAAAAAAGAGGAACTGGTTGAAAACTAACAATAAAGTCTTATATTTAAATACACAAAGTATGTTAGCTCATATGGAACAATTGGAGGTATTAATCGATAACTACAACCCGTTACTTATATTTCTAACCGAAACATGTGTAACAAACGAAATAAATGCAAGTGAAACGGAGTTTAAAGGGTATTCTACCATCCGATGCGACTCGAGCAGCAAACATACCGGCGGCACAGCAATAATTATAAAGGATGGTATAAAATGGTCCAAGGTTTCCCACAGGGTTTTGGAAAGGAATACATGGATACAAAGTATTAAAATCACGAGTGGATTGCCTAGTGCAATCTACTCTGTTCTTTACCATTCTCCAAACTCAAGTAATAATGATTTTATACAATTCTTGGACTCATGGCATGAAAACACAATAAATGAACAAGATTTGTGTGTTTTGGTAGGAGATTTTAACATTGATATGAAAAAGGACACGACATATAGCAGAAAACTAAAAAACTTCATAAACTCTGTAGGAATGAAACAAATTGTAAAAGGTTACACAAGAATCACGAAATGTTCTAAAACACAAATTGACCTAGTTATAACCAATTTGTTAAATGCTGATGTTGATATTATAAACGGTATCGCCGACCATGAAATGTTAGTGTTAGATTTCAAAACAAGGTCGAGTGCAAATGACCGCAAACTGCAAACCATTACAGTATTCGACAAAAATGCATACGAAAGTACAAAATTGCAAGAAGATCTGGAACAATACAAGTGGAACCAAATAAATACATTCAGCGTAAACTACAGAGCAGATATTTTAGTGAAACGTCTACAAAATGCTGTCAGCAAATTTATTCGTACTAAAACAATAAAAATTAATTCAAATAATTCATGGTTTACAAAGGAATTAAAGAATCTTCAATACCAAAGAAATTCGTTATACAATAGGGCTAAAATAACCGGAAACCCATTGGATTAAAGCGATTATAAACAGACTAAAAATTATTATAATAAGCTAATAAAATTACGAAAAAACGAAGTTTATCAGAAACAGATAGATGAGTGTAGAGGAGATTCCAAAACTATGTGGAAAAAATTAAAAGATTTGATCAAAACAGACAGCAAAAACGTTCCAGACTCTATCGAGTTTACAGACGGAATAAAGACGAATTCTTCTGATATCGCTCAAAGTTTCAACAAATACTTTATAGATAGTATAACAGAAATCCATGCAAGTCTTGATAACACTAGTGGTAACGTAGATTTTTGTAATATAGGTCAAAATTGTTCGAGTGTCTTCACATTTCAGCAAATAGATATGGCAAAACTTAATACAGTGATTTCAAGTATGAAGAATAAAACAAGCACAGATGGAATTACACTCGAAATTATTAAAGATGCTATTCCAGTTATTGGCAATACATTATTAGAAATAATAAATGACTCTTTTCAAACAGGAGTGTTCCCTACAATATGGAAAACAGCACTAATAACACCTATTCCAAAAATTGCTGGTACCAAAAAGTGTTCTGAGTTTCGACCAATAAATATGCTCCCGACATTAGAAAAAATAATAGAACAAATAGCTAAAGAGCAACTACAAGAGTACCTTGAAAAACAAAATTTATTAATAGAAACACAATCTGGTTTTAGAAAAAATCATTCATGCGAAACAGCTTTAAATATGGTGCTGGCTAACTGGAAAGAGGAGATCGAGAAGGACAAAAAAATAGTTTCTGTGTTCCTGGACTTAAAGCGTGCATTTGAGACAATAGATAGAGATATACTTCTATCTAAAATTGAAAAATATGGAATTACGGGCAGGGCAAATAATTGGTTTAGGGACTATCTCTCCGAACGATATCAAGTAACTATCTATGACGGAGTCAAATCGGAAGCAAGAGAAAATAAATTAGGTGTACCACAAGGATCAAAACTGGGACCACTTCTTTTTATTTTATATATAAACGACATGGACACAATTGTCGAAAGGTGTAAATTAAACCTTTTTGCAGATGACACCCTAATTACAGTGAGTGATCGTGATGTTAACAGTGCGGTATGTAAAATGAATTCTGAACTAATTAAATTGTCAAAGTGGTTAAAAAGTAACAGACTAAAGCTGAATACGATGAAAACAAAGGCCATGATCATTACAAACAGGCCTTTAACGGAGCCAGTAGATGATGTGGCGATAGACGGTGCGAATATAGAATACGTTGCCGAAATGAAATATCTAGGGGTAGTTATTGATAATAGATTAAAATTTAGGAATCATATAGATTTTATTGTTAAAAAGGCGGCTAAAAAGTTTAGGTTTTTTGGTAGAATTAGTAGTAAATTAAATGTATGGTCTAGAATTTTAGTTTATAAATGTATAATTGCTCCGCATTTCGAATACTGTTCCACTGTGCTATTTTTAGTGACGGAAGGAGACCTGCAAAGGCTGCAAAAGTTACAAAATAGAGCGATGAGAATAATATTGCGTTGTCATAAGCGGACCAGAATTGCCAACATGCTAGAAATGTTGCAGTGGCTTAGTGTTAAACAAAGGATACATTTCAATACGATGGTTTTTATTTTTAAGCTGGTAAGAAATATGTTACCTAGTTATATGAGTAATCATGTAGTTTATAATAAAGATGTTCATAATTATACAACTAGAATAGTAGACAATTTCCGACTTCCAGCAAATACAAAGAGTTTCACACAAAATAGCTTCTATTATAAAGGATTTAAAATGTATAATGACCTCCCAAACGAGGCTAAACGATTAACTAATGTGAAACAATTTAAAAAAATTTGCTCGGAATATGTTAAAAACTTGTCTCAAATACAGCAGTAAGGTTGAATTAAAAGATGAGGACGTACACTAAATAAGTTTTAAGTTGTATAAAATTAGGCGTTTGTTATTATGTATATAAACATCTTTTTTATGATGAAATAAACTTACTTACTATATGTCCCTAACGTCCCAGACGTCCCAGATATCCCATATGTCCCATATGTTCCTAATGTCCCAGGCGTCTTAAATGTTCCATATGTTCCATATGTCCCTAACGTCCCAGACGTCCTAGATGTCCCATATGTTCTTAACGTCCCAGACGTCCCAGATGTCCCATATGTCCCATATGTCCCTAATCTCCCAGGCGTTCTAAATGTCCCATATGTCCTTAACGTCCCAGACGTCCCAGACGTCCTAGATGTCCCATATGTCCTTAACGTCCCAGACGTCCCAGATGTCTCAAATGTCCCTAACGTCCCCGACGTCCCAGATGTCCCATATGTCCCATATGTCCCTAGTGTCCCAGGCGTCTTAGATGTCCTAGATGTCCCATATGTCCTTAACGTCCCAGACGTCCCAGATGTCTCAAATGTCCCTAACGTCCCCGACGTCCCAGATGTCCTAGATGTCCCATATGTCCTTAACGTCCCAGACGTCCCAGATGTCTCAAATGCCCCTAACGTCCCCGACGTCCCAGATGTCCCATATGTCCCTAACGTCCCAGACGTCCCAGACGTCCTAGATGTCCCATATGTCCTTAACGTCCCAGACGTCCCAGATGTCTCAAATGTCCCTAACGTCCCCGACGTCCCAGATGTCTTATATGTCCCTAACGTCCCAGACGTCCCAGATATCCCATATGTCCCATATGTTCCTAATGTCCCAGGCGTGTTAAATGTCCCATATGTTCCATATGTCCCTAACGTCCCAGACGTCCTAGATGTCCCATATGTTCTTAACGTCCCAGACGTCCCAGATGTCCCATATGTCCCATATGTCCCTAATCTCCCAGGCGTCCTAAATGTCCCATATGTCCTTAACGTCCCAGATATCCCAGACGTCCTAGATGTCCCATATGTCCCTAACGTCTTAGACGTCCCAGATGTCCAATATCTCCCTAACGTCCCAGACGTCCCAGATGCCCCATATGTACCATATGTTTACAATGTCCCAGGCGTCCTAGATGTTCCATATGTCTTTAACTTCCCAGACGTCTTAAATGTCCCATATGTCCCTAACGTCCCAGCCGTCCCAGCTGTCTCGTATGTCCCTAACGTCCCAGACGTCCTAGATGTCGTATATGTCCCTAGCTTCCCAGGCGTCCCAGATGTCCCATACGTCCCGCATGTCCCAGGCGTCCTAAATGTCCCATATGTCCTTAACGTCCAAGACGTCCCAAACGTCCTAGATGTCCTATATGTCCTTAACGTCCCAGACGTCCTAGATGTCCCATATGTCCTTAACGTCCCATACGTCCCAGATGTCCCATATGTCCCATATGTCCCTAATGTCCCAGGCGTCCTAAATGTCCCATATGTCCTTAACGTTCCAGACGTCCCAAACGCCCTAGATGTCCCATATGTCCTTAACGTCCCAGACGTTCCAGATGTCCCATATGCCCCTAACGTGCCAGACGTCCCAGATGTCCCATATGTCCCTAATGTCCTAGGCCTCCCAGATGTCCCATATGTCCCTAATGTCCCAGGCGTCCTAAATGCCCCATATGTCCTTAACGTCCTAGACGTCCCAGACGTCCTAGATGTCCCATATGTCCTTAACGTCCCAGACGTCCCAGATTTCCCATATGTCCCTAACATTCCAGACGTCCCAGATGTCCCATATGTCCCATATGTCTCTAATGTCCCAGGCGTCCTAGATGTTTCATACGTCCCTAACGTCCCAGACGTCCCAAATGTAACATATGTCCCTAACGTCTCAGACATCCCAGCTGTCCCGTATGTCCCTAACGTTCTAGACGTCCCAGATGTCCCATATGTCCCATATGTCCCTAATGTCCCAAGCGTCCTAGATGTCCCATATGTCCCTAATATCCCAGGCGTCCTAAATGTCCCATATATCCTTAACGTCGCAGACGTCCCAGACGTCCTAGTTGTCCCATATGTTCTTAACGTCCCAGACGTCCCAGATGTCCCATATGTCCCATATGTCCCTAATCTCCCAGGTGTCCTAAATGTCCCATATGTCCTTAACGTCCCAGACGTCCCAGACGTCCTAGATGTCCCATATGTCCCATATGTCCCTAATCTCCCAGGCGACCTAAATGTCCCATATCTCCCTAACGTCCCAGACGTCCCAGATGCTCCATATGTACTATATGTTTACAATGTCCCAGGCGTCCTAGATGTTCCATACGTCCCTAACGTCCCAGACGTCCTAGATGTCCCATATGTTCTTAACGTCCCAGACGTCCCAGATGTCCCATATGTCCCATATGTCCCTAATCTCCCAGGCGTCCTAAATGTCCCATATGTCCTTAACGTCCCAGACGTCCCAGACGTCCTAGATGTCCCATATGTCCCTAACGTCTTAGACGTCCCAGATGTCCCATATCTCCCTAACGTCCCAGACGTCCCAGATGCCCCATATGTACCATATGTTTACAATGTCCCAGGCGTCCTAGATGTTCCATATGTCCCTAACGTCCCAGACGTCTTAAATGTCCCATATGTCCCTAACGTCCCAGACGTCCCAGCTGTCCCGTATGTCCCTAACGTCCCAGACGTCCCAGACGTCCTAGATGTCCTATATGTCCCTAACGTCCCAGACGTTCTAGATGTCGTATATGTCCCTAGCTTCCCAGACGTCCCAGACGTCCCAGGCGTCCCAGATGTCCCATACGTCCCACATGTCCCAGGCGTCCTAAATGTCCCATATGTCCTTAACGTCCAAGACGTCCCAAACGGCCAAGATGTCCCATATGTCCTTAACGTCCCAGACGTCCCAGATTTCCCATATGTCCCTAACATTCCCGACGTCCCAGATGTCCCATATGTCCCATATGTCTCTAATGTCCCAGGCGTCCTAGATGTTTCATACGTCCCTAACGTCCCAGACGTCCCAAATGTAACATATGTCCCTAACGTCTCAGACATCCCAGCTGTCCCGTATGTCCCTAACGTTCTAGACGTCCCAGATGTCCCATATGTCCCATATGTCCCTAATGTCCCAAGCGTCCTAGATGTCCCATGTGTCCCTAACATCTCAGGCGTCCTAAATGTCCCATATGTCCTTTACGTCGCAGACGTCCCAGACGTCCTAGTTGTCCCATATGTCTTTAACGTCCCAGACGTCCCAGCTGTCCCATATGTCCCTAACGTCTCAGACGTCCCAGCTGTCCCGTATGTCCTTAACGTTTCAGACGTCCCAGATGTCGCATATGTCCCATATGTCCCTAATGTCCCAGACGTCCTAGATGTCCCATGTCCTTAACGTCCCAAACGTTCCAGATGTCCCATATGTCCCTAACGTTCTAGACGTCCCAGATGTCCCATATATCCCGTATGTACCTAATGTCCCAGGCGTCCTAGATGTCCCATATGTCCCTAATGTCCCAGGCGTCCTAAATGTCCCATATGTCCTTAACGTCCCAGACGTCCCAGACGTCCTAGATGTCCCATATGTCCTTAACGTGCCAAACGTCCCAGATGTCCCATATTTCCTTAACGTCCCAGACGTCCCAGATGTCCTAGATGTCGTATATGTACTTAACGGCCCAGACGTCCCAGATGTCCCATATGTCCCTAACGTCCCAAACTTCCCAGACGTCCTAAATGTCCGATATATCCCTAATGTTCCAGGCGTCCTAAATGTCCCATATATCCTTAACGTCCCAGACGTCCCAGACGTCCCATATGTCCCTAACGTCCCAGACGTCCCAGATGTCTCATATGTCCCTAATGTCTCAGGCGTCTCACATGTCCCATATGTACTGTTAAGGACTTTATAAATTTTTGCCGCCTCTCTTGTATTCTGAATCAATACTGTGCGCAGTATAAGGTCGAGCGGGCTTTGCCTCGCCGTTCTCCGCACTTACGTTTCATCTGTCAAAGTGGCAGCATGCAAACCGGTCCGCACTCCGAAAGCTAATTCTTTGTAAATGTTAAACTGTTCGTGTTAATTTATGGCAATAAATTACTACCTTCGCTTTTCAACGTGTGTATAATTCAGTGAAACCTACAATCATACAGTCCACAAATTCCAAGGCGAGCTGGCGATCAGCGGTTTTCCAGATAGCGAAAAACTGAGAAGGCTACAAACATTGTACCTTCGATCCTGATTAGTGCTCAAACATTGGTCCTACAGAACCGGATTAAACCACATTAGGTCATTGCGGGTCCAAAACAGCGACAGCATTCGACAACATTGGTCATAGGCAAGTACAAAGCATATTCAGTTGTGTATTGCATCGCATATAATCGACCGCAAGGAGCAGCGTTTCAATTTCGCAGCAACGCGTGGAACGAAGAGGGCACATGCGGTGCCCGCAACGAGAGGAAGGAAGACAGCAGACGGTGCTATCAACGCAAGTTCGTGCAGGTGTCCATTGCAGCCGCAGCCGGCGCGGCGTAGTCCAAACCACAGCAACGAGGTAAAACGGCAAGGCGGCACACTCCAATAAACGTAAGCCTAATTTCCTATTTTTGCGTTTCCTATGCATAAATTTGGTTTATTTCGTCTGTGTTTGTACATGTGCATAATTTCAGCTGCGTATTATTGCGTAAACAAATGGTTTATGAGTCATATAAACATTTTAATTGCGTGAAATGCCAAGCTATTACGTTTGTTAGCGATATCCCCTGCATGTTTCATAAATAATCCCGCGTTGTACCAAGGCCGTTTTCTGCGTCGTAAGCTACAAGTTTCTCGCGTTGCTAGCAAGCGCTGTCTGCGTTATAAACAAATTCGCGCCAGAGGCGTGCGAAAGGGATTTATCATTAAAGAATATTTCAGATTCTGCAAGTAGTAAGGCTACCACACGTAGCATCTTGCCTGAAATATCACAGATAGTTGACCCGTTGGGTCCACGTACCAGAATCGTACAAAATTCACGCCAGAGGCGTACGAAAGGTTAGTTCGATCTGTTAAATTGTTTTTAATCTCAACAATTATGGATTCGCTTGTAAGAGCACGTGGCTCTATTAAAGGCAAGCTTACGCGTTTTTCAAATCATGTTCAATCTTTGCAAAAAATTTATGATGAAGATCAATTCTTATCTAGCGCTCAGATTGTTCAATTGCAGAAAAGATTGGATGCTATAGCCACTTTGTTATCAGAATATTATGAGGTTCACGAACAAATTTTAGAAACCAGTGAGGATGTAGAATCTGAAATGCAGCAACAAGTCGAATTTGAGGATTCTTATTTTCTTGCAATTTCACAAGCTGAATGTTTGATTAATGAATACAACAAACAGTCTGATGTTGCACCAGATCGTTCTGGATCTCCTAATGGTAGCGTAAGATCAACGCATTCAAATTGCAGTTCACATTGCAATAATCAAGCTGTACGCCTTCCTGCCATATCGATTCCCAAATATTCAGGGAACGTGTCAGAATGGCTGGAATTTCGTGAGATTTTTATTAGTTTAATTCATGAGAATCAAGCGTTAACTAATATTCAAAAGCTGCATTACATAAAGGCTAGTTTACAGGGTGATGCAAGCCAAATTATAAAAAGTTTAGAGTTTACTGCGGGTAATTATACTCTAGCTTGGGAGGCATTGTGCAATCGATACAATGATCCAAAAATTCTGGTTCATAACCACCTCAAGGCTATTTTTGAACTGGAATCTTGCAGTAAGGAATCTGCAACTAAATTGCGTACGATTAGCGATATGTTATTCAAACATTTTGCAGCAATCAAATCATTAGCTACCGAAAGCGAGCTTCTTGATTTTGTTATAATTTATGTAGTTTCTAAAAAACTGGACCCCACTACATTTCGTGAATGGGAGGTCCTTAGAAACCGGTCAAGTTCTGACCTGCCTAATCTTGATGAGTTCAAGGAATTCTTACAAAATACAGCAAATCTTCTAGAAACTCTGGAAGTAAAAAATGTTAAGCTTGTACCCGAAAAGTCTTCCAAGGTACATTCGAAATCATTTGTGTCAGGTACCCCTTCGTGTCCACTTTGTAAAGGATCTCATTCCTTGTACAAATGCGATAAGTTTGTCAAGCTGTCTGTTCTTGACAGAAAGTCAAAGGCAAAAGAGCTCCGCGTATGCTTTAATTGCCTAACTCAGGGTCACCTTGCGAGTCTTTGTAGCTCCAAATATACGTGTAGAAAGTGCAAATCAAGGCACAACACACTTCTTCATGAGGATAAACCTCAAAATGCTTCTTCTAGTCAACCAGGATCTGCGATGTCGGCAGAAACCCCTGTTGAACTAAACCAATCGATTTCGGCATTCTGTTCGAATGCTTTTCAGGTACTCTTACCTACGGCTACCGCTAAACTCATCGCTGATGATGGTACGCCTCATGTTGTGCGAATCCTGCTGGATTCCGGTTCCCAATCGAACTTCATACGTTCAGATCTGTGTAAAAGGTTGAAGCTTCCAACTCGCGAAGTCAACGTTACTGTTTCTGGCTTAAGTAAAGCCACTTCTCAAATCAAGGCTAGGTGTGATATCAAGCTGCAAGCCCCTCACACTTCATACGGCATTGGCCTATCCTGTCTTGTTCTCGATGAGATTACGGGTGTTACCCCAAGTTTTCGCGTCCAGCGAAACAGCTTCAAGGTTCCTGATAACATCAAGTTATCAGATCTGTCCTACGACCAACCGGGCACCATCGACATTTTGATTGGTTCGCCCATTTTCTGGCAGCTCCTTTGTATTGGACAAATTGGTCTAGGCCCAAATCTTCCCATCCTCCAAAAAACTCGTTTTGGTTGGATTGTTTCTGGCCCTACAGGCCCCCCTTCTGCGTACCCTGTACAGTGCAATCTTAGCACGATCGAGGATGCTTCTGACCCCATTGCTAGGTTTTGGCAACTCGAACATTACCCAGAGGAAAAGGTTCGCACAAATGAAGAGAACGCCTGTGAGGCACATTTCGTGCAAAATACTCAACGAGAAGCGAATGGTCGATTCGTTGTCTCTATCCCTTTCAAGAAGCCTGTAGAGGTACTGGGCGATTCATTGCAAATCGCTCAGAAAAGATTCTTATCATTAGAGAAGCGGTTACAAGCGAACCCTGACTTGTCCAATCGCTATTCGAGTTTCATGAATGAATATTCTGAATTAGGTCATATGTCCGTTTCAAACCCTAATTCAAACGAGATATCCTATTATCTACCCCACCACGGAGTCTTAAAAGAGGAAAGCCTGACAACTAAACTCCGAGTTGTATTCAATGGTTCTCAAGCAACCACTTCCGGGCAATCTCTGAACAGCATTCAGATGGTTGGCCCAACCGTGCAGCAAGACTTATTTTCAATTCTTGTTCGCTTTCGCAAGCATTTATTCGCTATATCAGCTGATATCGAGAAGATGTATCGCCAGGTTCTGGTGAATCCTAACCATAGGCCCCTTCAGAGAATCTTATGGCGACCCTCCTCAGCTGAGCCTCTTCGGTCGTACGACCTGAATACGGTTACGTATGGCACCGCTTCAGCATCTTTTCTTGCTATTCGATGCTTAACCCAATTGGGCATCGAATGTGAGGCTTCAAATCCCGAAGTCTCTCGAATCATAAAGGAGGACTTTTACGTCGACGACCTTCTGACAGGTGCCGACACTCCTGAGAAAGCGCGTACTCTCTGCTCAAACTTAGATCAGATTCTTGAGTCAGGCTGCTTCAAACTTAGAAAGTGGATTTCTAACTCTCCAGAAGTTCTCGATGGAATACCAGATTCCGATTTGCATCCGGGTGTTCTTGATTTCAGTGCACATGAGCACACAAACACCCTTGGTTTGATTTGGTCCTTTAAAAGCGATCATCTGATGTTCAATATTTCAAATTCTACAAGTATTAAGGCTACGAAGCGTAGCATCTTGTCTGAAATATCGCAGATATTCGACCCGTTGGGTCTTCTAAGTCCATGCACCATGGGTGCCAAGGTTCTTTTGCAACAGCTTTGGATGGAAAAGCTGGATTGGGATGAACCCGTTCCTAAAGCCATACAAGAAAAATGGTTAACCTATCGCAGTGAGCTTCTCATGCTCAATGACTTAGCAATTCCTCGTCACGTCCTCTGTCGGAGCGTGGTCGAGATAGAGCTCCATGGTTTCTGCGACGCCTCTAACAATAGTTACGGTGCGTCGATATACCTACGTTCCAAGAATCAGGAAGGGGAAGTACAGGTTCACCTTCTCTGTTCCAAGGCCAAGGTAGCCCCTTTAAAGCCCTTGACAATCCCGAAGCTCGAGCTCTGCGGAGCTGTTCTTCTAAGCAAACTTTCCGTGCAAGTCATAAAGGCACTTGATTTGCCCATATCTAGAATCGGTCTGTGGACAGATTCCACAATAGTGCTAGGATGGTTGAAAACCAGTCCAAATCTTCTTAAGACCTTTGTGTGCAACAGAGTTGCTGATGTTCAGCAACTCACCTTTGATGCCACTTGGCGGCATGTTCCCACAACGTCTAATCCTGCTGATCTTCTCACTAGGAGAATCACCCCTTTAGGTTTGAAAGGATTGAGCCTTTGGTGGCATGGTCCCACCTGGCTGAGCGAAGGTGAGGCCTCTTGGCCTACTTCCAAACATGTTCGTGCTGAGCTTCCAGAATTCAAAAAGGAAGTTCAGAGTTTTCCTGTAACCTCTGTTGAACCATTTCCGTTCAATCAGTATTCAAGCTTTGCTCGCTTACAACGAGTTATAGCTTATTGCTTTCGTTTTCATAACAATGCGCGAGCCCCCAAAGCTGATCGTCTTTCTGGGCCCCTTTCTACAGATGAACTGCAATCATCTATTGTAAGACTTG
This sequence comes from Agriotes lineatus, assembly GCA_940337035.1. NCBI lineage: Eukaryota > Metazoa > Arthropoda > Insecta > Coleoptera > Elateridae > Agriotes > Agriotes lineatus. The sequence continues at coordinate 75,490 of CALNHX010002866.1, forward strand.
CCAGGTTTTCCCAACGCGAGTCATTTCCTGACGAACTTAAACTGTTGTCACAGAGCAAGCCTGTGAAACAATCTTCTGCTTTGATATCCCTGAATCCCTTTCTGGATTCCGAGGGACTGCTAAGAGTTGGTGGTAGGCTCCACAACTCTCAATTACCCTTTGACAAGAAGTTTCCTCTAGTGATTTCTGGCAAACATCCATTCGCCAAACTCCTAGTATCGCATGAGCATCTTCGGCTTCTCCATGCCGGACCTCAAATGCTGTTAGCTAATCTCAGAGAACGATATTGGATCACCTCTGGCAGAAATATCGTCAAGCAAGTGGTTCATCAATGCTTACGGTGTTTTAGATTTTCTCCTAAGTTAACCGAACCCATAATGGGAGACCTGCCAGCCTCTCGTACTCAATCATCGCCCCCATTTCATACGACTGGTATTGATTATGGTGGACCTTTCATGATAAAGGATCGCAAGGGACGTGGTTCTAAACTAGTGAAGTCCTACCTTTGTCTATTCGTTTGTTTTATCACAAAGGCAGTGCACCTTGAATTGGTCGCTGATCTTTCTACTGAAGCTTTCCTAATGGCTTTTCGCAGGTTTGTAGCTCGTCGAGGCAAACCGCTCCATGTATATTCAGACAATGGCACTAATTTTGTCGGCGCTAATTCCGAATTAATCGAATTAGGCAATTTTCTTGCGGAACAAAACCCTTCTATTTCCGAATCAGTCGCGAACGACGGAGTAGCTTGGCATTTTATACCCGCGCACAGTCCCCACTTTGGCGGATTGTGGGAGGCCGGAATCAAGTCCTCCAAACATCACATACGTCGCGTTATAGGTAACGCTAGTCTAAATTACGATGAATTTTGCACTTTGTTGGCACAGGTGGAAGCGACCTTAAACTCCCGACCCCTGTCCCCTTTGTCCTCTGATCCAAACGACCTTCAGCCTTTGACTCCTGCTCATTTCCTGATTGGTCGTCCGTTGGTGTCATTGCCTGATCCCAACGTTACTGAGATCGTCGAGTCTCGGCTGTCTAAATACCAGAGAATACAACAACTTCACCAGAATGTGTGGAAAAGATGGAGTAAAGAGTACATCTCGGAACTCCAACAGCGCACCAAATGGCGCACGCATCTTTCGGACCTCCAGCCTGGTTCCATGGTCCTCATCAAGGATGACAATCTACCCCCTCTGAAGTGGAGGTTAGGCCGGGTCACCGAGCTGTACCCTGGCCTTGACGGCGTTACGCGTGTGGCGTCAGTGAACACTGTGTCAGGGATCGTGAAGCGATCCTTCGCTAAATTGTGCCCGCTACCTAGTGTTGTGAACTAGTGCGTTAGCGTTCAGCGCAGTTTTCGTAAAGCCTTTTGGCTCCCCATTGTTCGGGTTTTCTTGTACTAGATTAAGATCCATGTACTATTAGGCTTTGTATATATATGTGTTCATGTTTCATGTTTTACTCTAGCTTTTACATGTCAACTCTGTACTGTTTTATTTGAAAGGTTACCCTTTCCAAGGCGGGCGGTATGTTAAGGACTTTATAAATTTTTGCCGCCTCTCTTGTATTCTGAATCAATACTGTGCGCAGTATAAGGTCGAGCGGGCTTTGCCTCGCCGTTCTCCGCACTTACGTTTCATCTGTCAAAGTGGCAGCATGCAAACCGGTCCGCACTCCGAAAGCTAATTCTTTGTAAATGTTAAACTGTTCGTGTTAATTTATGGCAATAAATTACTACCTTCGCTTTTCAACGTGTGTATAATTCAGTGAAACCTACAATCATACAGTCCACAAATTCCAAGGCGAGCTGGCGATCAGCGGTTTTCCAGATAGCGAAAAACTGAGAAGGCTACAAACATTGTACCTTCGATCCTGATTAGTGCTCAAACATGTACCATATGTCTTTAATGTCCCAATCGTCTTAAATGTCCCATATGTCCTTAACGTCCCAGACTTTCCAGATGTCCCATATGTCCCTAACGTTCCAGGTGTCCTAAATGTCCCATATGTCAATAACGTCCCAGACGTCCCTGCTGTCCCGTATGTCCCTAACGTCCCAGACGTCCCAAACGTCGCAGATGCCCCATATGTCCCTAACGTCCCAGACGTCCTAAATGTCCTATATGTCCCTAACATCCCAGCCGTCCCAGACGTCCCATATGTCCCATATGTCCCATACGTCCCTAATGTCCCAGGCGTCCCAGATGTCCCATATGTCCGATATATCCCTAATGTTTCAGGCGTCCTAAATGTCCCATATATCCTTAACGTCCCAGACGTCCCAGACGTCCCATATGTCCCTAACGTCCCAGACGTCCCAGATGTCTCATATGTCCCTAATGTCTCAGGCGTCTCACATGTCCCATATGTACCATATGTCTTTAATGTCCCAATCGTCTTAAATGTCCCATATGTCCTTAACGTCCCAGACGTCCCAGATGTCCCGTATGTCCCTAACGTCCCAGACGTCCCAGATGTCCCAAATGTCTTATATATCCCTAATGTCCCAGGCGTATTAGATGTCCCATATGTCTCATATGTTTCTAATGTGCCAGGCGTACTAAATGTCCCATATGTCCTTAACGTCCCAGACGTCCCAGACGTCCTAGATGTCCCATATGTCCTTAACGTCCCAGACGTCCCAGATGTCCCCTATGTCCCTAACGTCCCAGATGTCCCATATGTCCCATATGTCCCTAATTTTCCAGGCGTCCTAGATATTTCAAATGTCCCTAACGTACCAGACGTCCTAAATGTCCCATATGTCCCTAACGTCCCAGACGTCTCAGATGACCATATGTCCTTAACGCCCCAGACGTCCTAGATGTTCCATATGTCCTTAACGTCCCAGACGTCCGAGATGCCCCATATGTCCTTAACGTGCCAGACGTCCCAGATGTCCCATATGTCCTTAACGTCCCAGACGTCCCAGACGTCCTAGATGTCCCATATGTCCTTCACGGCCCAGACGTCCCGGATGTCCCATATGTCCCTAACGTCCCAAACGACCGAAACGTCCTAGATGTCCCATATGTCCCTAACGTTCCAGACGTCCTTGATGTCCTATATGTTCCTAACGTCCCAGACGTCCCATATGTCCCTAACGTCCCAGACGTCCCAGATGTCCCATATGTCCCTAACGTCCCAGACGTTCTAGATGTCCCATATGTCCTTAACGTCCCAGACGTCCCAGATGTGCCGTATGTCCTTAACGTCCCAGACGTCCTAGATGTCCCATATGTCCCTAACGTCCCAGACGTACTTGATGTCCTATATGTCCCTAACGTCCCAGGCGTCCCAGATGTCCCATATGTCCCTAACGTTCCAGACGTCCCAGATGTCCCATATGTCCCTAACTTCCCAGACGTCCTAGATGTCCCATATGTCCTTAACGTCCTAGACGTCCCAGATGTCCCATATGTCCCTAACATCCCAGACGTCCCAGATATCCCATATATCCCATATGTTCCTAATGTCCCAGGCATCCTAAATGTCCCATATGTCCCACATGTCCCTAACGTTACAGACGTCCTAGATGTCCCATATGTTCTTAACGTCCCAGACGTCCCAGATGTCCCATATGTCCTATATGTTCCTAATCTCCCAGGCGTCCTAAATGTCCCATATGTCCTTAACGTCCCAGACGTCCCAGACGTCCTAGATGTCCCATATGTCCTTAACGTCCCAGACGTCCCAGATGTCTCAAATGTCCCTAACGTCCCAGACGTTCCAGATGTCCCATATGTCCCATATGTCCCTAATGTCCCAGGCGTCCCAGATGTCCCATATGTCCCATATGTCCCTAATGTCCCAGGCGTCCTAAATGTTCCATATCTCCTTAACGTCCCAGACATCCCAGACGTCCTAGATGTCTCATATGTCCCTAACGTGCCAGACGTCCCAGATGTACCATATCTCCCTAACGTCCCAGACGTCCCAGATGTCCCATATGTCCCATATGTTTACAATGTCCCAGGCGTCCTAGATGTTCTATATGTCCCTAACGTCCCAGACGTCCTAAATGTCCCATATCACCCTAACGTCTCAGACGTCCCAGCTGTCCCGTATGTCCCTAACGTCCCAGACGTCCGAGGCGTCCCAGATGTCCCATATGTCCCACATGTCCCAGGGGTCCTAAATGTGCCATATGTCCTTAACGTCCCAGACGTCCCAAACGTCCTAGATGTCCCATATGTCCTTAACGTCCCAGACGTCCTAGATGTCCCATATGTCCTTAACGTCCCATACGTCCCAGATGTCCCATATGCCCCATATGTCCCTAATGTCCCAGGCGTCCTAATAATCCCATATGTCCTTAACGTCCTAGACGTCCCAGACGTCCTAGATGTCCCATATGTCCTTAACGTCCCAGAAGTCCCAGATTTTCCATATGTCTCTAACATTCCAGACGTCCCAGATGTCCCATATGTCCCATATGTCTCTAATGTCCCAGGCGTCCTAGATGTTTCATACGTCCCTAACGTCCCAGACGTCCCAAATGTAACATATGTCCCTAACGTCTCAGACATCCCAGCTGTCCCGTATGTCCCTAACGTTCTAGACGTCCCAGATGTCCCATATGTCCCACATGTCCCTAATGTCCCAAGCGTCCTAGATGTCCCATATGTCCCTAATATCCCAGGCGTCCTAAATGTCCCATATGTCCTTAACGTCGCAGACGTCCCAGACGTCCTAGTTGTCCCATATGTTCTTAACGTCCCAGACGTCCCAGATGTCCCATATGTCCCATATGTCCCTAATCTCCCAGGCGTCCTAAATGTCCCATATGTCCTTAACGTCCCAGACGTCCCAGACGTCCTAGATGTCCCATATGTCCCATATGTCCCTAATCTCCCAGGCGTCCTAAATGTCCCATATCTCCCTAACGTCCCAGGCGTCCCAGATGCCCCATATGTACCATATGTTTACAATGTCCCAGGCGTCCTAGATGTTCCATATGTCCCTAACGTCCCAGACGTCCTAGATGTCCCATATGTTCTTAACGTCCCAGACGTCCCAAATGTCCCATATGTCCCATATGTCCCTAATCTCCCAGGCGTCCTAAATGTCCCATATGTCTTTAACGTCCCAGACGTCCTAGATGTCCCATATGTCCCTAACGTCTTAGACGTCCCAGATGTCCCATATCTCCCTAACGTCCCAGACGTTCCAGATGCCCCATATGTACCATATGTTTACAATGTCCCAGGCGTCCTAGATGTTCCATATGTCCCTAACGTCCCAGACGTCTTAAATGTCCCATATGTCCCTAACGTCCCAGACGTCTTAAATGTCCCATATGTCCCTAACGTCCCAGACGTCCCAGCTGTCCCATATGTCCCTAATCTCCCAGGCGTCCTAAATGTCCCATATGTCCTTAACGTCCCAGACGTCCCAGACGTCCTAGATGTCCCATATGTCCCATATGTCCCTAATCTCCCAGGCGTCCTAAATGTCCCATATCTCCCTAACGTCCCAGGCGTCCCAGATGCCCCATATGTACCATATGTTTACAATGTCCCAGGCGTCCTAGATGTTCCATATGTCCCTAACGTCCCAGACGTCCTAGATGTCCCATATGTTCTTAACGTCCCAGACGTCCCAAATGTCCCATATGTCCCATATGTCCCTAATCTCCCAGGCGTCCTAAATGTCCCATTTGTCTTTAACGTCCCAGACGTCCTAGATGTCCCATATGTCCCTAACGTCTTAGACGTCCCAGATGTCCCATATCTCCCTAACGTCCCAGACGTTCCAGATGCCCCATATGTACCATATGTTTACAATGTCCCAGGCGTCCTAGATGTTCCATATGTCCCTAACGTCCCAGACGTCTTAAATGTCCCATATGTCCCTAACGTCCCAGACGTCCCAGCTGTCCCGTATGTCCCTAACGTCCCAGACGTCCCAGACGTCCCTGCTGTCCTGTATGTCCCTAACGTCCCAGCCGTCCCAAACGTCGCAGATGCCCCATATGTCCCTAACGTCCCAGACGTCCTAAATGTCCTATATGTCCCTAACATCCCAGCCGTCCCAGACGTCCCATATGTCCCATATGTCCCATACGTCCCTAATGTCCCAGGCGTCCCAGATGTCCCATATGTCCGATATATTCCTAATGTTTCAGGCGTCCTAAATGTCCCATATATCCTTAACGTCCCAGACGTCCCAGACGTCCCATATGTCCCTAACGTCCCAGACGTCCCAGATGTCTCATATGTCCCTAATGTCTCAGGCGTCTCACATGTCCCATATGTACCATATGTCTTTAATGTCCCAATCGTCTTAAATGTCCCATATGTCCTTAACGTCCCAGACGTCCCAGATGTCCCGTATGTCCCTAACGTCCCAGACGTCCCAGATGTCCCAAATGTCTTATATATCCCTAATGTCCCAGGCGTATTAGATGTCCCATATGTCTCATATGTTTCTAATGTGCCAGGCGTACTAAATGTCCCATATGTCCTTAACGTCCCAGACGTCCCAGACGTCCTAGATGTCCCATATGTCCTTAACGTCCCAGACGTCCCAGATGTCCCCTATGTCCCTAACGTCCCAGATGTCCCATATGTCCCATATGTCCCTAATTTTCCAGGCGTCCTAGATATTTCAAATGTCCCTAACGTACCAGACGTCCTAAATGTCCCATATGTCCCTAACGTCCCAGACGTCTCAGATGACCATATGTCCTTAACGCCCCAGACGTCCTAGATGTTCCATATGTCCTTAACGTCCCAGACGTCCGAGATGCCCCATATGTCCTTAACGTGCCAGACGTCCCAGATGTCCCATATGTCCTTAACGTCCCAGACGTCCCAGACGTCCTAGATGTCCCATATGTCCTTCACGGCCCAGACGTCCCGGATGTCCCATATGTCCCTAACGTCCCAAACGACCCAAACGTCCTAGATGTCCCATATGTCCCTAACGTTCCAGACGTCCTTGATGTCCTATATGTTCCTAACGTCCCAGACGTCCCATATGTCCCTAACGTCCCAGACGTCCCAGATGTCCCATATGTCCCTAACGTCCCAGACGTTCTAGATGTCCCATATGTCCTTAACGTCCCAGACGTCCCAGATGTGCCGTATGTCCTTAACGTCCCAGACGTCCTAGATGTCCCATATGTCCCTAACGTCCCAGACGTACTTGATGTCCTATATGTCCCTAACGTCCCAGGCGTCCCAGATGTCCCATATGTCCCTAACGTTCCAGACGTCCCAGATGTCCCATATGTCCCTAACGTCCCAGACGTCCTAGATGTCCCATATGTCCTTAACGTCCTAGACGTCCCAGATGTCCCATATGTCCCTAACATCCCAGACGTCCCAGATATCCCATATATCCCATATGTTCCTAATGTCCCAGGCATCCTAAATGTCCCATATGTCCCACATGTCCCTAACGTTACAGACGTCCTAGATGTCCCATATGTTCTTAACGTCCCAGACGTCCCAGATGTCCCATATGTCCTATATGTTCCTAATCTCCCAGGCGTCCTAAATGTCCCATATGTCCTTAACATCCCAGACGTCCCAGACGTCCTAGATGTCCCATATGTCCTTAACGTCCCAGACGTCCCAGATGTCTCAAATGTCCCTAACGTCCCAGACGTTCCAGATGTCCCATATGTCCCATATGTCCCTAATGTCCCAGGCGTCCCAGATGTCCCATATGTCCCATATGTCCCTAATGTCCCAGGCGTCCTAAATGTTCCATATCTCCTTAACGTCCCAGACATCCCAGACGTCCTAGATGTCTCATATGTCCCTAACGTGCCAGACGTCCCAGATGTACCATATCTCCCTAACGTCCCAGACGTCCCAGATGTCCCATATGTCCCATATGTTTACAATGTCCCAGGCGTCCTAGATGTTCTATATGTCCCTAACGTCCCAGACGTCCTAAATGTCCCATATCACCCTAACGTCTCAGACGTCCCAGCTGTCCCGTATGTCCCTAACGTCCCAGACGTCCGAGGCGTCCCAGATGTCCCATATGTCCCACATGTCCCAGGGGTCCTAAATGTGCCATATGTCCTTAACGTCCCAGACGTCCCAAACGTCCTAGATGTCCCATATGTCCTTAACGTCCCAGACGTCCTAGATGTCCCATATGTCCTTAACGTCCCATACGTCCCAGATGTCCCATATGCCCCATATGTCCCTAATGTCCCAGGCGTCCTAATAATCCCATATGTCCTTAACGTCCTAGACGTCCCAGACGTCCTAGATGTCCCATATGTCCTTAACGTCCCAGAAGTCCCAGATTTTCCATATGTCTCTAACATTCCAGACGTCCCAGATGTCCCATATGTCCCATATGTCTCTAATGTCCCAGGCGTCCTAGATGTTTCATACGTCCCTAACGTCCCAGACGTCCCAAATGTAACATATGTCCCTAACGTCTCAGACATCCCAGCTGTCCCGTATGTCCCTAACGTTCTAGACGTCCCAGATGTCCCATATGTCCCACATGTCCCTAATGTCCCAAGCGTTCTAGATGTCCCATATGTCCCTAATATCCCAGGCGTCCTAAATGTCCCATATGTCCTTAAAGTCGCAGACGTCCCAGACGTCCTAGTTGTCCCATATGTTCTTAACGTCCCAGACGTCCCAGATGTCCCATATGTCCCATATGTCCCTAATCTCCCAGGCGTCCTAAATGTCCCATATGTCCTTAACGTCCCAGACGTCCCAGACGTCCTAGATGTCCCATATGTCCCATATGTCCCTAATCTCCCAGGCGTCCTAAATGTCCCATATCTCCCTAACGTCCCAGGCGTCCCAGATGCCCCATATGTACCATATGTTTACAATGTCCCAGGCGTCCTAGATGTTCCATATGTCCCTAACGTCCCAGACGTCCTAGATGTCCCATATGTTCTTAACGTCCCAGACGTCCCAAATGTCCCATATGTCCCATATGTCCCTAATCTCCCAAGCGTCCTAAATGTCCCATATGTCTTTAACGTCCCAGACGTCCTAGATGTCCCATATGTCCCTAACGTCTTAGACGTCCCAGATGTCCCATATCTCCCTAACGTCCCAGACGTTCCAGATGCCCCATATGTACCATATGTTTACAATGTCCCAGGCGTCCTAGATGTTCCATATGTCCCTAACGTCCCAGACGTCTTAAATGTCCCATATGTCCCTAACGTCCCAGACGTCCCAGCTGTCCCGTATGTCCCTAACGTCCCAGACGTCCCAGACGTCCTAGATGTCCTATATGTCCCTAACGTCCCAGACGTCCTAGATGTCGTATATGTCCCTAGCTTCCCAGACGTCCCAGACGTCCCAGGCGTCCCAGATGTCCCATACGTCCCACATGTCCCAGGCGTCCTAAATGTTCCATATGTCTTTAACGTCCAAGACCTCCCAAACGTCCTAGATGTCCCATATGTCCTTAACGTCCCAGACGTCCTAGATGTCCCATATGTCCTTAACGTCCCATACGTCCCAGATGTCCCATATGTCCCTAATGTCCCAGGCGTCCTAAATGTCCCGTATGTCCTTAACGTTCCAGACGTCCCAAACGTCCCAGGTGTCCCATATGTCCTTAAAATCCCAGACGTTCCAGATGTCCCATATGCCCCTAACGTGCCAGACCTCCCAGATGTCCCATATGTCCCTAATGTCCTAGGCCTCCCAGATGTCCCATATGTCCCTAATGTCCCAGGCGTCCTAAATGCCCCATATGTCCTTAACATCCTAGACGTCCCAGACGTCCTAGATATCCCATATGTCCTTAACGTCCCAGACGTCCCAGATTTCCCATATGTCCCTAACATTCCAGACGTCCCAGATGTCCCATATGTCCCATATGTCTCTAATGTCCCAGGCGTCCTAGATGTTTCATACGTCCCTAACGTCCCAGACGTCCCAAATGTAACATATGTCCCTAACGTCTCAGACATCCCAGCTGTCCCGTATGTCCCTAATGTCCCAAGCGTCCTAGATGTCCCATATGTCCCTAATATCTCAGGCGTCCTAAATGTCCCATATGTCCTTAACGTCGCAGATGTCCCAGACGTCCTAGTTGTCCCATATGTCTTTAACGTCCCAGACGTCCTAGCTGTCCCATATGTCCCTAACGTCTCAGACGTCCCAGCTGTCCCGTATGTCCCTAACGTTTCAGACGTCCCAGATGTCGCATATTTCCCATATGTCCCTAATGTCCCAGACGTCCTAGATGTCCCATGTCTTTAACGTCTCAAACGTCCCAGATGTCCCATATGTCCCTAACATTCCAGACGTCCCAGATGTCCCATATGTCCCATATGTCCCTAATGTCCCAAGCGTCCTAGATGTCCCATATGTCCCTAATATCTCAGGCCTCCTAAATTTCCCATATGTCCTTAACGTCGCAGACGTCCCAGACGTCCTAGTTGTCCCATATGTCTTTAACATCCCAGACGTCCCAGCTGTACCATATGTCCCTAACGTCTCAGACGTCCCAGCTGTCCCGTATGTCCCTAACGTATCAGACGTCCCAGATGTCGCATATGTCCCATATGTCCCTAATGTCCCAGACGTCCTAGATGTCCCATGTCCTTAACGTCCCAAACGTCCCAGATGTCCCATATGTCCCTAACGTTCTAGACGTCCCAGATGTCTCATATATCCCATATGTACCTAATGTCCCAGGCGTCCTAGATGTCCCATATGTCCCTAATGCCCAGGCGTCCTAAATGTCCCATATGTCCTTAACGTCCCAGACGTCCCAAACGTCCTAGATGTCCCATATGTCCTTAACGTGCCAAACGTCCCAGATGTCCCATATTTCCTTAACGTCCCAGACGTCCCAGATGTCCTAGATGTCGTATATGTCCTTAACGGCCCAGACGTCCCAGATGTCCCATATGTCCCTAACGTCCCAAACGACCCAGACGTCCTAAATGTCCCATATATCCCTAACAACCCAGACGTCGTTGATGTCCTATATGTCCCTAACGTCCCAGACGTCCTAGATGTCGTATATGTCCCTAGCTTCCCAGGCGTCCCAGATGTCCCATACGTCCCGCATGTCCCAAGCGTCCTAAATGTCCCATATGTCCTTAACGTCCAAGACGTCCCAAACGTCCTAGATGTCCCATATGTCCTTAACGTCCCAGACGTCCTAGATGTCCCATATGTCCTTAACGTCCCATACGTCCCAGATGTCCCATATGTCCCATATGTCCCTAATGTCCCAGGCGTCCTAAATGTCCCATATGTCCTTAACGTTCCAGACGTCCCAAACGTCCTAGATGTCCCATATGTCCTTAACGTCCCAGACGTTCCAGATGTCCCATATGCCCCTAACGTGCCAGACGTCCCAGATGTCCCATATGTCCCTAATGTCCTAAGCCTCCCAGATGTCCCATATGTCCCTAATGTCCCAGGCGTCCTAAATGCCCCATATGTCCTTAACGTCCTAGACGTCCCAGACGTCCTAGATGTCCCGTATGTCCTTAACGTCCCAGACGTCCCAGATTTCCCATATGTCCCTAACATTCCAGACTTCCCAGATGTCCCATATGTCCCATATGTCTCTAATGTCCCAGGCGTCCTAGATGTTTCATACGTCCCTAACGTCCCAGACGTCCCAAATGTAACATATGTCCCTAACGTCTCAGACATCCCAGCTGTCCCGTATGTCCCTTACGTTCTAGACGTCCCAGATGTCCCATATGTCCCATATGTCCCTAATGCCCCAAGCGTCCTAGATGTCCCATATGTCCCTAATATCCCAGGCGTCCTAAATGTCCCATATGTCCTTAACGTCGCAGACGTCCCAGACGTCCTAGTTGTCCCATATGTTCTTAACGTCCCAGACGTCCCAGATGTCCCATATGTCCCATATGTCCCTAATCTCCCAGGCGTCCTAATAGTCCCATATGTACTTAACGTCCCAGACGTCCCAGACGTCCTAGATGTCCCATATGTCCCATATGTCCCTAATCTCCCAGGCGTCCTAAATGTCCCATATCTCCCTAACGTCCCAGACGTCCCAGATGCTCCATATGTACCATATGTTTACAATGTCCCAGGCGTCCTAGATGTTCCATATGTCCCTAACGTCCCAGACGTCCTAGATGTCCCATATGTTCTTAACGTCCCAGACGTCTCAGATGTCCCATATGTCCCATATGTCCCTAATCTCCCAGGCGTCCTAAATGTCCCATATGTCCTTAACGTCCCAGACGTCCCAGACGTCCTAGATGTCCCATATGTCCCTAACGGCTTAGACGTCCCAGATGTCCCATATCCCTAACGTCCCAGACGTCCCAGATGCCCCATATGTACCATATGTTTACAATGTCCCAGGCGTCCTAGAAGTTCCATATGTCCCTAACGTCCCAGACGTCTTAAATGTCCCATATGTCCCTAACGTCCCAGACGTCCCAGCTGTCCCGTATGTCCCTAACGGCCCAGACGTCCCAGACGTCCTAGATGTCCTATATGTCCCTAACGTCCCAGACGTCCTAGATGTCGTATATGTCCCTAGCTTCCCAGACGTCCCAGACGTCCCAGGCGTCCCAGATGTCCCATACGTCCCACATGTCCCAGGCGTCCTAAATGTCCCATATGTCCTTAACGTCCAAGACGTCCCAAACGTCCAAGATGTCCCATATGTCCTTAACGTCCCAGACGTCCTAGATGTCCCATATGTCCCATATGTCCCTAATGTCCCAGGCGTCCTAGATGTCCCATATGTTTTTAACGTTCCAGACGTCCCAAACGTCCTAGATGTCCCATATGTCCATAACGTCCCAGACGTTCCAGATGTCCCATATGCCCCTAACGTGACAGACGTCCCAGATGTCCCATATGTCCCTAATGTCCTAGGCCCCCCAGATGTCCCATATGTCCCTAATGTCCCAGGCGTCCTAAATGCCCCATATGTCCTTAACGTCCTAGACGTCCCAGACGTCCTAGATGTCCCATATGTCCTTAACGTCCCAGACGTCCCAGATTTCCCATATGTCCCTAACATTCCCGACGTCCCAGATGTCCCATATGTCCCATATGTCTCTAATGTCCCAGGCGTCCTAGATGTTTCATACGTCCCTAACGTCCCAGACGTCCCAAATGTAACATATGTCCCTAACGTCTCAGACATCCCAGCTGTCCCGTATGTCCCTAACGTTCTAGACGTCCCAGATGTCCCATATGTCCCATATGTCCCTAATGTCCCAAGCGTCCTAGATGTCCCATGTGTCCCTAATATCTCAGGCGTCCTAAATGTCCCATATGTCCTTAACGTCGCAGACGTCCCAGACGTCCTAGTTGTCCCATATGTCTTTAACGTCCCAGACGTCCCAGATGTCCCATATGTCCCTAACGTCTCAGACGTCCCAGCTGTCCCGTATGTCCCTAACGTTTCAGACGTCCCAGATGTCGCATATGTCCCATATGTCCCTAATGTCCTAGACGTCCTAGATGTCCCATGTCCTTAACGTCCCAAACGTTCCAGATGTCCCATATGTCCCTAACGTTCTAGACGTCCCAGATGTCCCATATATCCCGTATGTACCTAATGTCCCAGGCGTCCTAGATTTCCCATATGTCCCTAATGTCCCAGGCGTCCTAAATGTCCCATATGTCCTTAACGTCCCAGACGTCCCAGACGTCCTAGATGTCCCATATGTCCTTAACGTGCCAAACGTCCCAGATGTCCCATATTTCCTTAACGTCCCAGACGTCCCAGATGTCCTAGATGTCGTATATGTCCTTAACGGCCCAGACGTCCCAGATGTCCCATATGTCCCTAACGTCCCAAACGACCCAGACGTCCTAAATGTCCCATATGTCCCTAACAACCCAGACGTCGTTGATGTCCTATATGTCCCTCACGTCCCAGACGTCTCAGATGTCTCATATGTCCCTAACGTCCCAGTCGTCCCAGATGTCCCATAGGTCCCTAACGTCCAGACGTTCTAGATGTCCCATATGTCCTTAACGTCCCAGACGTCCCAGATGTCCCATATGTCCTTAACGTCCCAGACGTCCTAGATGTCCCATATGTTCCTATCGTCCCAAACGTACTTGATGTCTTATATGTCCTTAACGTCCCAGACGTCCCAGATGTCCCATATGTCCCTAACGTCCCAGACGTCCCAGATGTCCCATATGTCCCATATGTCCCTAATATCCCAGGCGTCCTAAATGTCCCATATGTCCTTAACGTCCCAGACGTCCCAGATGTCCCATATGTTCCACATGTCCCTAATGTCCCAGGGTCCCAGATGTCCCATATGTCCCATATGTCCCTAAAGTCTCAGGCGTCCTAAATGTCTCATATGTCGTTAACGTCCCAGACGTCCCAGACGTCCTAGACGTCCCATATGTCTCTAACGTCCCAGACGTCCTAGATATCCCATATGTAGCATATGTCCCTAATGTCCCAGGCGTCCTAAATGTCCTATATGTCTTTAACGTCCCTGACGTCCCAGACGCCTAGATGTCCCATATGTATTTAACGTCCCAGACGTCCCACATGTCCCATATCTTCCTAACGTCCCAGACGTCCCAGATGTCCCACATGTACCATATGTCCCTAATGTCCCAGGCGTCCTAGATGTTCCATATGTCCCTAATGTCCCAGACGTCCCAGCTGTCTCGTATGAACATAACGTCTCAGACGTCCCAGACGTCCTAGATGTCCCATATGTACCTAACGTCCCAGACGTCCTAGATGTCCTATATGTCCCTAACGTCCCAGACGCCCCAGATGCCACATATGTCCCTAACGTCCCAGACGTCCCAGATTTCTGATATGTCCCTAACGTCCCAGACGTCCCAGATGTCCCACATGTCCTATATGTCCCTAATGTCCCAGGCGTAATAAATGTCCCACATGTCCTTGACGTCTCACACGTCCCAGATGTCCCATATGTCCCATATGTCCCTAATGTCCAGGCGTCTTCAATGTCCCATATGTCCTTAGCGTCCCAGACGTCCCAGATGTCCCATATGTCCCTATCGTCCCAGACGTCCCAGATGTCCCACATGTCCTATATGTCTCTAATGTCCCAGGCGTCCCAGATGTCCCATATGCCCCATATGTCCCTAATGTCCCAAGCGTCCTAAATGTCCCATATGTCCTTAACGTCCCAGACGTCTCAGACGTCCTAGATGTCCCATATGTCCTTAACGTCCCAGACGTCCCAGATGTCCCATATGTCCCTAACGTCCCAGACGGCCCAGATGTCCCATATGTCCCATATGTCCCAAATGTCCCATATGTTTCTAATGTCCCAGGCGTCCTAGATGTTCCATATGTCCCTAACGTCCCCGACGTCCTAAATGTTCCATATGTCAATAACGTCCCAGACGTCCCAGACGTACTAGATGTCCCATATGTCCCTAACGTCTTAGACGTCCCAGATGTCCCATATCCCTAACGTCCCAGACGTCCCAGATGCCCCATATGTACCATATGTTTACAATGTCCCAGGCGTCCTAGAAGTTCCATATGTCCCTAACGTCCCAGACGTCTTAAATGTCCCATATGTTTTTAACGTCCCAGACGTCCCAGCTGTCCCGTATGTCCCTAACGGCCCAGACGTCCCAGACGTCCTAGATGTCCTATATGTCCCTAACGTCCCAGACGTCCTAGATGTCGTATATGTCCCTAGCTTCCCAGACGTCCCAGACGTCCCAGGCGTCCCAGATGTCCCATACGTCCCACATGTCCCAGGCGTCCTAAATGTCCCATATGTCCTTAACGTCCAAGACGTCCCAAACGTCCAAGATGTCCCATATGTCCTTAACGTCCCAGACGTCCTAGATGTCCCATATGTCCCATATGTCCCTAATGTCCCAGGCGTCCTAGATGTCCCATATGTCTTTAACGTTCCAGACGTCCCAAACGTCCTAGATGTCCCAGATGTCCTTAACGTCCCAGACGTCCTAAATGTCCCATATGTCCCTAACGTCTCAGACGTCCCAGCTGTCCCGTATGTCCCTAACGTCCCAGACGTCCGAGGCGTCCCAGATGTCCCATATGTCCCACATGTCCCAGGGGTCCTAAATGTGCCATATGTCCTTAACGTCCCAGACGTCCCAAACGTCCTAGATGTCCCATATGTCCTTAACGTCCCAGACGTCCTAGATGTCCCATATGTCCTTAACGTCCCATACGTCCCAGATGTCCCATATGCCCCATATGTCCCTAATGTCCCAGGCGTCCTAATAATCCCATATGTCCTTAACGTCCTAGACGTCCCAGACGTCCTAGATGTCCCATATGTCCTTAACGTCCCAGACGTCCCAGATTTTCCATATGTCTCTAACATTCCAGACGTCCCAGATGTCCCATATGTCCCATATGTCTCTAATGTCCCAGGCGTCCTAGATGTTTCATACGTCCCTAACGTCCCAGACGTCCCAAATGTAACATATGTCCCTAACGTCTCAGACATCCCAGCTGTCCCGTATGTCCCTAACGTTCTAGACGTCCCAGATGTCCCATATGTCCCACATGTCCCTAATGTCCCAAGCGTTCTAGATGTCCCATATGTCCCTAATATCCCAGGCGTCCTAAATGTCCCATATGTCCTTAACGTCGCAGACGTCCCAGACGTCCTAGTTGTCCCATATGTTCTTAACGTCCCAGACGTCCCAGATGTCCCATATGTCCCATATGTCCCTAATCTCCCAGGCGTCCTAAATGTCCCATATGTCCTTAACGTCCCAGACGTCCCAGACGTCCTAGATGTCCCATATGTCCCATATGTCCCTAATCTCCCAGGCGTCCTAAATGTCCCATATCTCCCTAACGTCCCAGGCGTCCCAGATGCCCCATATGTACCATATGTTTACAATGTCCCAGGCGTCCTAGATGTTCCATATGTCCCTAACGTCCCAGACGTCCTAGATGTCCCATATGTTCTTAACGTCCCAGACGTCCCAAATGTCCCATATGTCCCATATGTCCCTAATCTCCCAGGCGTCCTAAATGTCCCATATGTCTTTAACGTCCCAGACGTCCTAGATGTCCCATATGTCCCTAACGTCTTAGACGTCCCAGATGTCCCATATCTCCCTAACGTCCCAGACGTTCCAGATGCCCCATATGTACCATATGTTTACAATGTCCCAGGCGTCCTAGATGTTCCATATGTCCCTAACGTCCCAGACGTCTTAAATGTCCCATATGTCCCTAACGTCCCAGACGTCCCAGCTGTCCCGTATGTCCCTAACGTCCCAAACGTCCCAGACGTCCTAGATGTCCTATATGTCCCTAACGTCCCAGACGTCCTAGATGTCGTATATGTCCCTAGCTTCCCAGACGTCCCAGACGTCCCAGGCGTCCAAGATGTCCCATACGTCCCACATGTCCCAGGCGTCCTAAATGTTCCATATGTCTTTAACGTCCAAGACCTCCCAAACGTCCTAGATGTCCCATATGTCCTTAACGTCCCAGACGTCCTAGATGTCCCATATGTCCTTAACGTCCCATACGTCCCAGATGTCCCATATGTCCCTAATGTCCCAGGCGTCGTAAATGTCCCGTATGTCCTTAACGTTCCAGACGTCCCAAACGTCCCAGGTGTCCCATATGTCCTTAAAATCCCAGACGTTCCAGATGTCCCATATGCCCCTAACGTGCCAGACCTCCCAGATGTCCCATATGTCCCTAATGTCCTAGGCCTCCCAGATGTCCCATATGTCCCTAATGTCTCAGGCGTCCTAAATGCCCCATATGTCCTTAACGTCCTAGACGTCCCAGACGTCCTAGATATCCCATATGTCCTTAACGTCCCAGACGTCCCAGATTTCCCATATGTCCCTAACATTCCAGACGTCCCAGATGTCCCATATGTCCCATATGTCTCTAATGTCCCAGGCGTCCTAGATGTTTCATACGTCCCTAACGTCCCAGACGTCCCAAATGTAACATATGTCCCTAACGTCTCAGACATCCCAGCTGTCCCGTATGTCCCTAATGTCCCAAGCGTCCTAGATGTCCCATATGTCCCTAATATCTCAGGCGTCCTAAATGTCCCATATGTCCTTAACGTCGCAGACGTCCCAGACGTCCTAGTTGTCCCATATGTCTTTAACGTCCCAGACGTCCCAGCTGTCCCATATGTCCCTAACGTTTCAGACGTCCCAGATGTCGCATATTTCCCATATGTCCCTAATGTCCCAGACGTCCTAGATGTCCCATGTCTTTAACGTCTCAAACGTCCCAGATGTCCCATATGTCCCTAACATTCCAGACGTCCCAGATGTCCCATATGTCCCATATGTCCCTAATGTCCCAAGCGTCCTAGATGTCCCATATGTCCCTAATATCTCAGGCCTCCTAAATTTCCCATATGTCCTTAACGTCGCAGACGTCCCAGACGTCCTAGTTGTCCCATATGTCTTTAACATCCCAGACGTCCCAGCTGTACCATATGTCCCTAACGTCTCAGACGTCCCAGCTGTCCCGTATGTCCCTAACGTTTCAGACGTCCCAGATGTCGCATATGTCCCATATGTCCCTAATGTCCCAGACGTCCTAGATGTCCCATGTCCTTAACGTCCCAAACGTCCCAGATGTCCCATATGTCCCTAACGTTCTAGACGTCCCAGATGTCTCATATATCCCATATGTGCCTAATGTCCCAGGCGTCCTAGATGTCCCATATGTCCCTAATGCCCAAGCGTCCTAAATGTCCCATATGTCCTTAACGTCCCAGACGTCCTAGATGTCCCATATGTCCTTAACGTGCCAAACGTCCCAGATGTCCCATATTTCCTTAACGTCCCAGACGTCCCAGATGTCCTAGATGTCGTATATGTCCTTAACGGCCCAGACGTCCCAGATGTCCCATATGTCCCTAACGTCCCAAACGACCCAGACGTCCTAAATGTCCCATATGTCCCTAACAACCCAGACGTCGTTGATGTCCTATATGTCCCTAACGTCCCAGACGTCCTAGATGTCGTATATGTCCCTAGCTTCCCAGGCGTCCCAGATGTCCCATACGTCCCGCATGTCCCAAGCGTCCTAAATGTCCCATATGTCCTTAACGTCCAAGACGTCCCAAACGTCCTAGATGTCCCATATGTCCTTAACGTCCCAGACGTCCTAGATGTTCCATATGTCCTTAACGTCCCATACGTCCCAGATGTCCCATATGTCCCATATGTCCCTAATGTCCCAGGCGTCCTAAATGTCCCATATGTCCTTAACGTTCCAGACGTCCCAAACGTCCTAGATGTCCCATATGTCCTTAACGTCCCAGACGTTCCAGATGTCCCATATGCCCCTAACGTGCCAGACGTCCCAGATGTCCCATATGTCCCTAATGTCCTAGGCCTCCCAGATGTCCCATATGTCCCTAATGTCCCAGGCGTCCTAAATGCCCCATATGTCCTTAACGTCCTAGACGTCCCAGACGTCCTAGATGTCCCGTATGTCCTTAACGTCCCAGACGTCCCAGATTTCCCATATGTCCCTAACATTCCAGACGTCCCAGATGTCCCATATGTCCCATATGTCTCTAATGTCCCAGGCGTCCTAGATGTTTCATACGTCCCTAACGTCCCAGACGTCCCAAATGTAACATATGTCCCTAACGTCTCAGACATCCCAGCTGTCCCGTATGTCCCTTACGTTCTAGACGTCCCAGATGTCCCATATGTCCCATATGTCCCTAATGCCCCAAGCGTCCTAGATGTCTCATATGTCCCTAATATCCCAGGCGTCCTAAATGTCCCATATGTCCTTAACGTCGCAGACGTCCCAGACGTCCTAGTTGTCCCATATGTTCTTAACGTCCCAGACGTCCCAGATGTCCCATATGTCCCATATGTCCCTAATCTCCCAGGCGTCCTAATAGTCCCATATGTACTTAACGTCCCAGACGTCCCAGACGTCCTAGATGTCCCATATGTCCCATATGTCCCTAATCTCCCAGGCGTCCTAAATGTCCCATATCTCCCTAACGTCCCAGACGTCCCAGATGCTCCATATGTACCATATGTTTACAATGTCCCAGGCGTCCTAGATGTTCCATATGTCCCTAACGTCCCAGACGTCCTAGATGTCCCATATGTTCTTAACGTCCCAGACGTCTCAGATGTCCCATATGTCCCATATGTCCCTAATCTCCCAGGCGTCCTAAATGTCCCATATGTCCTTAACGTCCCAGACGTCCCAGACGTCCTAGATGTCCCATATGTCCCTAACGTCTTAGACGTCCCAGATGTCCCATATCCCTAACGTCCCAGTCGTCCCAGATGCCCCATATGTACCATATGTTTACAATGTCCCAGGCGTCCTAGAAGTTCCATATGTCCCTAACGTCCCAGACGTCTTAAATGTCCCATATGTCCCTAACGTCCCAGACGTCCCAGCTGTCCCGTATGTCCCTAACGGCCCAGACGTCCCAGACGTCCTAGATGTCCTATATGTCCCTAACGTCCCAGACGTCCTAGATGTCGTATATGTCCCTAGCTTCCCAGACGTCCCAGACGTCCCAGGCGTCCCAGATGTCCCATACGTCCCACATGTCCCAGGCGTCCTAAATGTCCCATATGTCCTTAACGTCCAAGACGTCCCAAACGTCCAAGATGTCCCATATGTCCTTAACGTCCCAGACGTCCTAGATGTCCCATATGTCCCATATGTCCCTAATGTCCCAGGCGTCCTAGATGTCCCATATGTCTTTAACGTTCCAGACGTCCCAAACGTCCTAGATGTCCCATATGTCCTTAACGTCCCAGACGTTCCAGATGTCCCATATGCCCCTAACGTGACAGACGTCCCAGATGTCCCATATGTCCCTAATGTCCTAGGCCCCCCAGATGTCCCATATGTCCCTAATGTCCCAGGCGTCCTAAATGCCCCATATGTCCTTAACGTCCTAGACGTCCCAGACGTCCTAGATGTCCCATATGTCCTTAACGTCCCAGACGTCCCAGATTTCCCATATGTCCCTAACATTCCCGACGTCCCAGATGTCCCATATGTCCCATATGTCTCTAATGTCCCAGGCGTCCTAGATGTTTCATACGTCCCTAACGTCCCAGACGTCCCAAATGTAACATATGTCCCTAACGTCTCAGACATCCCAGCTGTCCCGTATGTCCCTAACGTTCTAGACGTCCCAGATGTCCCATATGTCCCATATGTCCCTAATGTCCCAAGCGTCCTAGATGTCCCATGTGTCCCTAATATCTCAGGCGTCCTAAATGTCCCATATGTCCTTAACGTCGCAGACGTCCCAGACGTCCTAGTTGTCCCATATGTCTTTAACGTCCCAGACGTCCCAGATGTCCCATATGTCCCTAACGTCTCAGACGTCCCAGCTGTCCCGTATGTCCCTAACGTTTCAGACGTCCCAGATGTCGCATATGTCCCATATGTCCCTAATGTCCTAGACGTCCTAGATGTCCCATGTCCTTAACGTCCCAAACGTTCCAGATGTCCCATATGTCCCTAACGTTCTAGACGTCCCAGATGTCCCATATATCCCGTATGTACCTAATGTCCCAGGCGTCCTAGATTTCCCATATGTCCCTAATGTCCCAGGCGTCCTAAATGTCCCATATGTCCTTAACGTCCCAGACGTCCCAGACGTCCTAGATGTCCCATATGTCCTTAACGTGCCAAACGTCCCAGATGTCCCATATTTCCTTAACGTCCCAGACGTCCCAGATGTCCTAGATGTCGTATATGTCCTTAACGGCCCAGACGTCCCAGATGTCCCATATGTCCCTAACGTCCCAAACGACCCAGACGTCCTAAATGTCCCATATGTCCCTAACAACCCAGACGTCGTTGATGTCCTATATGTCCCTCACGTCCCAGACGTCTCAGATGTCTCATATGTCCCTAACGTCCCAGTCGTCCCAGATGTCCCATAGGTCCCTAACGTCCAGACGTTCTAGATGTCCCATATGTCCTTAACGTCCCAGACGTCCCAGATGTCCCATATGTCCTTAACGTCCCAGACGTCCTAGATGTCCCATATGTTCCTATCGTCCCAAACGTACTTGGTGTCTTATATGTCCTTAACGTCCCAGACGTCCCAGATGTCCCATATGTCCCTAACGTCCCAGACGTCCCAGATGTCCCATATGTCCCATATGTCCCTAATATCCCAGGCGTCCTAAATGTCCCATATGTCCTTAACGTCCCAGACGTCCCAGATGTCCCATATGTTCCACATGTCCCTAATGTCCCAGGGTCCCAGATGTCCCATATGTCCCATATGTCCCTAAAGTCTCAGGCGTCCTAAATGTCTCATATGTCGTTAACGTCCCAGACGTCCCAGACGTCCTAGACGTCCCATATGTCTCTAACGTCCCAGACGTCCTAGATATCCCATATGTAGCATATGTCCCTAATGTCCCAGGCGTCCTAAATGTCCTATATGTCTTTAACGTCCCTGACGTCCCAGACGCCTAGATGTCCCATATGTATTTAACGTCCCAGACGTCCCACATGTCCCATATCTTCCTAACGTCCCAGACGTCCCAGATGTCCCACATGTACCATATGTCCCTAATGTCCCAGGCGTCCTAGATGTTCCATATGTCCCTAACGTCCCAGACGTCCCAGCTGTCTCGTATGACCCTAACGTCTCAGACGTCCCAGACGTCCTAGATGTCCCATATGTACCTAACGTCCCAGACGTCCTAGATGTCCTATATGTCCCTAACGTCCCAGACGCCCCAGATGCCACATATGTCCCTAACGTCCCAGACGTCCCAGATTTCTCATATGTCCCTAACGTCCCAGACGTCCCAGATGTCCCACATGTCCTATATGTCCCTAATGTCCCAGGCGTAATAAATGTCCCACATGTCCTTGACGTCTCACACGTCCCAGATGTCCCATATGTCCCATATGTCCCTAATGTCCAGGCGTCTTCAATGTCCCATATGTCCTTAGCGTCCCAGACGTCCCAGATGTCCCATATGTCCCTATCGTCCCAGACGTCCCAGATGTCCCACATGTCCTATATGTCTCTAATGTCCCAGGCGTCCCAGATGTCCCAAATGCCCCATATGTCCCTAATGTCCCAAGCGTCCTAAATGTCCCATATGTCCTTAACGTCCCAGACGTCCCAGACGTCCTAGATGTCCCATATGTCCTTAACGTCCCAGACGTCCCAGATGTCCCATATGTCCCTAACGTCCCAGACGGCCCAGATGTCCCATATGTCCCATATGTCCCAAATGTCCCATATGTTTCTAATGTCCCAGGCGTCCTAGATGTTCCATATGTCCCTAACGTCCCCGACGTCCTAAATGTTCCATATGTCAATAACGTCCCAGACGTCCCTGCTGTCCCGTATGTCCCTAACGTCCCAGACGTCCCAAACGTCCCAGATGCCCCATACGTCCCTAACGTCACAGACGTCCTAAATTTCCTATATGTCCCTAACATCCCAGCCGTCCCAGACGTCCCATATGTCCCATATGTCCGATATATCCCTAATGTTCCAAGCGTCCTAAATGTCCCATAAATCCTTAACGTCCCAGACGTCTCAGACGTCCCATATGTCCCTAACGTCCCAGACGTCCCAGATGTCTCATATGTCCCTAATGTCTCAGGCGTCTCACATGTCCCATATGTACCATATGTCTTTAATGTCCCAATCGTCTTAAATGTCCCATATGTCCTTAACGTCCCAGACTTTCCAGATGTCCCATATGTCCCTAACGTTACAGGCGTCCTAAATGTTCCATATGTCCTTAACGTCCCAGACGTCCCAGATGTCCCGTATGTCCCTAACGTCCCAGACGTCCCAGATGTCCCAAATGTCTTATATATCCCTAATGTCCCAGGCGTATTAGATGTCCCATATGTCTCATATGTTTCTAATGTGCCAGGCGTACTAAATGTCCCATATGTCCTTAACGTCCCAGACGTCCCAGACGTCCTAGATGTCCCATATGACCTTAACGTCCCAGACGTCCCAGATGTCCCACATGTCCTATATGTCCCTAATGTCCCAGGCGTAATAAATGTCCCACATGTCCTTGACGTCTCACACGTCCCAGATGTCCCATATGTCCCATATGTCCCTAATGTCCAGGCGTCTTCAATGTCCCATATGTCCTTAGCGTCCCAGACGTCCCAGATGTCCCATATGTCCCTATCGTCCCAGACGTCCCAGATGTCCCACATGTCCTATATGTCTCTAATGTCCCAGGCGTCCCAGATGTCCCAAATGCCCCATATGTCCCTAATGTCCCAAGCGTCCTAAATGTCCCATATGTCCTTAACGTCCCAGACGTCCCAGACGTCCTAGATGTCCCATATGTCCTTAACATCCCAGACGTCCCAGATGTCCCATATGTCCCTAACGTCCCAGACGGCCCAGATGTCCCATATGTCCCATATGTCCCAAATGTCCCATATGTTTCTAATGTCCCAGGCGTCCTAGATGTTCCATATGTCCCTAACGTCCCCGACGTCCTAAATGTTCCATATGTCAATAACGTCCCAGACGTCCCTGCTGTCCCGTATGTCCCTAACGTCCCAGACGTCCCAAACGTCCCAGATGCCCCATACGTCCCTAACGTCACAGACGTCCTAAATTTCCTATATGTCCCTAACATCCCAGCCGTCCCAGACGTCCCATATGTCCCATATGTCCGATATATCCCTAATGTTCCAAGCGTCCTAAATGTCCCATAAATCCTTAACGTCCCAGACGTCTCAGACGT
Organism: Agriotes lineatus; assembly: GCA_940337035.1. Classification (NCBI taxonomy): domain Eukaryota; kingdom Metazoa; phylum Arthropoda; class Insecta; order Coleoptera; family Elateridae; genus Agriotes; species Agriotes lineatus. Next base: position 100,158 of record CALNHX010002866.1, read on the forward strand.
CCCATATGTCCCTAACGTCCCAGACGTCCCAGATGTCTCATATGTCCCTAATGTCTCAGGCGTCTCACATGTCCCATATGTACCATATGTCTTTAATGTCCCAATCGTCTTAAATGTCCCATATGTCCTTAACGTCCCAGACTTTCCAGATGTCCCATATGTCCCTAACGTTACAGGCGTCCTAAATGTCCCATATGTCCTTAACGTCCCAGACGTCCCAGATGTCCCGTATGTCCCTAACGTCCCAGACGTCCCAGATGTCCCAAATGTCTTATATATCCCTAATGTCCCAGGCGTATTAGATGTCCCATATGTCTCATATGTTTCTAATGTGCCAGGCGTACTAAATGTCCCATATGTCCTTAACGTCCCAGACGTCCCAGACGTCCTAGATGTCCCATATGACCTTAACGTCCCAGACGTCCCAGATGTCCCCTATGTCCCTAACGTCCCAAATGTCCCATATGTCCCATATGTCCCTAATTTCCCAGGCGTCCTAGATATTTCATATGTCCCTAACGTACCAGACGTCCTAAATGTCCCATATGTCCCTAACGTCCCAGACGTCTCAGATGACCATATGTCCTTAACGCCCCAGACGTCATAGATGTTCCATATGTCCTTAACGTCCCAGACGTCCTAGATGCCCCATATGTCCTTAACGTCCCAGACGTCCCAGACGTCCTAGATGTCCCATATGTCCTTCACGGCCCAGACGTCCCGGATGTCCCATATGTCCCTAACGTCCCAAACGACCCAGACGTCCTAGATGTCCCATATGTCCCTAACGTCCCAGACGTCCTTGATGTCCTATATGTTCCTAACGTCCCAGACGTCCCATATGTCCCTAACGTCCCAGACGTCCCAGATGTCCCATATGTCCCTAACGTCCCAGACGTTCTAGATGTCCCATATGTCCTTAACTTCCCAGACGTCCCAGATGTGCCGTATGTCCTTAACGTCCCAGACGTCCTAGATGTCCCATATGTCTCTAACGTCCCAGACGTACTTGATGTCCTATATGTCCCTAACGTCCCAGGCGTCCCAGATGTCCCATATGTTCCTAACGTCCCAGACGTCCCAGATGTCCCATATGTCCCTAACGTCCCAGACGTCCTAGATGTCCCATATGTCCTTAACGTCCTAGACGTCCCAGATGTCCCATATGTCCCTAACATCCCAGACGTCCCAGATATCCCATATATCCCATATGTTCCTAATGTCCCAGGCATCCTAAATGTCCCATATGTCCCACATGTCCCTAACGTTACAGACGTCCTAGATGTCCCATATGTTCTTAACGTCCCAGACGTCCCAGATGTCCTATATGTCCTATATGTTCCTAATCTCCCAGGCGTCCTAAATGTCCCATATGTCCTTAACGTCCCAGACGTCCCAGACGTCCTAAATTTCCCATATGTCCTTAACGTCCCAGACGTCCCAGATGTCTCAAATGTTCCTAACGTCCCAGACGTCCCAGATGTCCCATATGTCCCATATGTCCCTAATGTCCCAGGCGTCCCAGATGTCCCATATGTCCCTAATGTCCCAGGCATCCTAAATGTCCCATATGTCCCACATGTCCCTAACGTTACAGACGTCCTAGATGTCCCATATATTCTTAACGTCCCAGACGTCCCAGATGTCCTATATGTCCTATATGTTCCTAATCTCCCAGGCGTCCTAAATGTCCCATATGTCCTTAACGTCCCAGACGTCCCAGACGTCCTAAATTTCCCATATGTCCTTAACGTCCCAGACGTCCCAGATGTCTCAAATGTTCCTAACGTCCCAGACGTCCCAGATGTCCCATATGTCCCATATGTCCCTAATGTCCCAGGCGTCCCAGATGTCCCATATGTCCCTAATGTCCCAGGCATCCTAAATGTCCCATATGTCCCACATGTCCCTAACGTTACAGACGTCCTAGATGTCCCATATGTCCTTAACGTCCCAGACGTCCCAGATGTCTCAAATGTTCCTAACGTCCCAGACGTCCCAGATGTCCCATATGTCCCATATGTCCCTAATGTCCCAGGCGTCCTAAATGTTCCATATCTCCTTAACGTCCCAGACGTCCCAGACGTTCTAGATGTCCCATATGTCCCTAACGTCCCAGACGTCCCAGATGTCCCATATCTCCCTAACGTCCCAGACGTCCCAGATGTCCCATATGTCCCATATGTTTACAATGTCTCAGGCGTCCTAGATGTTCTATATGTCCCTAACGTCCCAGACGTCCTAAATGTCCCATATGTCCCTAACGTCTCAGACGTCACAGCTGTCCCGTATGTCCCTAACGTCCCAGACGTCCGAGGCGTCCCAGATGTCCCATATGTCCCACATGTCCCAGGCGTCCTAGATGTGCCATATGTCCTTAACGTCCCAGACGTCCCAAACGTCCTAGATGTCCCATATGTCCTTAACGTCCCAGACGTCCTAGATGTCCCATATGTCCTTAACGTCCCATACGTCCCAGATGTCCCATATGCCCCATATGTCCCTAATGTCCCAGGCGTCCTAATAATCCCATATGTCCTTAACGTCCTAGACGTCCCAGACGTCCTAGATGTCCCATATGTCCTTAACGTCCCAGACGTCCCAGATTTTCCATATATCTCTAACATTCCAGACGTCCCAGATGTCCCATATGTCCCATATGTCTCTAATGTCCCAGGCGTCCTAGATGTTTCATACGTCCCTAACGTCCCAGACGTCCCAAATGTAACATATGTCCCTAACGTCTCAGACATCCCAGCTGTCCCGTATGTCCCTAACGTTCTAGACGTCCCAGATGTCCCATATGTCCCATATGTCCTTAACGTCGCAGACGTCCCAGACGTCCTAGTTGTCCCATATGTTCTTAACGTCCCAGACGTCCCAGATGTCCCATATGTCCCATATGTCCCTAATCTCCCAGGCGTCCTAAATGTCCCATATGTCCTTAACGTCCCAGACGTCCCAGACATTCTAGATGTCCCATATGTCCCATATGTCCCTAATCTCCCAGGCGTCCTAAATGTCCCATATCTCCCTAACGTCCCAGGCGTCCCAGATGCCCCATATGTACCATATGTTTACAATGTCCCAGGCGTCCTAGATGTTCCATATGTCCCTATCGTCCCAGACGTCCTAGATGTCCCATATGTTCTTAACGTCCCAGACGTCCCAGATGTCCCATATGTCCCATATGTCCCTAATCTCCCAGGCGTCCTAAATGTCCCATATGTCCTTACCGTCACAGACGTCCTAGATGTCCCATATGTCCCTAACGTCTTAGACGTCCCAGATGTCCCATATCTCCCTAACGTCCCAGACGTTCCAGATGCCCCATATGTACCATATGTTTACAATGCCCCAAGCGTCCTAGATGTTCCATATGTCCCTAACGTCCCAGACGTCTTAAATGTCCCATATGTCCCTAACGTCCCAGACGTCCCAGCTGTCCCGTATGTCCCTAACGTCTCAGACGTCCCAGACGTCCTAGATGTCCTATATGTCCCTAACGTCCCAGACGTCCTAGATGTCGTATATGTCCCTAGCTTCCCAGACGTCCCAGACGTCCCAGGCGTCCCAGATGTCCCATACGTCCCACATGTCCCAGGCGCCCTAAATGTCCCATATGTCCTTAACGTCCAAGACGTCCCAAACGTCCTAGATGTCCCATATGTCCTTAACGTCCCAGACGTCCTAGATGTCCCATATGTCCTTAAGGTCCCATACGTCACAGATGTCCCATATGTCCCTAATGTCCCAGGCGTCCTAAATGTCCCATATGTCCTTAACGTTCCAGACGTCCCAAACGTCCTAGATGTCCCATATGTCCTTAAAATCCCAGACGTTCCAGATTTCCAATATTTCCCTAACGTGCCAGACGTCCCAGATGTCCCATATGTCCCTAATGTCCTAGGCCTCCCAGATGTCCCATATGTCCCTAATGTCCCAGGCGTCCTAAATGCCCCATATGTCCTTAACGTCCTAGACGTCCCAGACGTCCTAGATGTCCCATATGTCCTTAACGTCCCAGACGTCCCAGATTTCCCATATGTCCCTAACATTCCAGACGTCCCAGATGTCCCATATGTCCCATATGTCTCTAATGTCCCAGGCGTCCTAGATGTTTCATACGTCCCTAACGTCCCAGACGTCCCAAATGTAACATATGTCCCTAACGTCTCAGACATCCCAGCTGTCCCGTATGTCTCTAATGTCCCAAGCCTCCTAGATGTCCCATATGTCCCTAATATCTCAGGCGTCCTAAATGTCCCATATGTCCTTAACGTCCCAGACGTCCCAGATGTCCCGTATGTCCCTAACGTCCCAGACGTCCCAGATGTCCCAAATGTCTTATATATCCCTAATGTCCCAGGCGTATTAGATGTCCCATATGTCTCATATGTTTCTAATGTGCCAGCCGTACTAAATGTCCCATATGTCCTTAACGTCCCAGACGTCCCAGACGTCCTAGATGTCCCATATGTCCTTAACGTCACAGACGTCCCAAATGTCCCCTATGTCCCTAACGTCCCAGATGTCCCATATGTCCCATATGTCCCTAATTTCCCAGTCGTCCTAGATATTTCAAATGTCCCTAACGTACCAGACGTCCTAAATGTCCCATATGTCCCTAACGTCCCAGACGTCTCAGATGACCATATGTCCTTAACGCCCCAGACGTCATAGATGTTCCATATGTCTTTAACGTCCCAGACGTCCTAGATGCCCCATATGTCCTTAACGTCCCAGACGTCCCAGACGTCCTAGATGTCCCATATGTCCTTCACGGCCCAGACGTCCCGGATGTCCCATATGTCCCTAACGTCCCAAACGACCCAGACGTCCTAGATGTCCCATATGTCCCTAATGTCCCAGACGTCCTTGATGTCCTATATGTTCCTAACGTCCCAGACGTCCCATATGTCCCTAACGTCCCAGGCGTCCCAGATGTCCCATATGTCCCTAACGTCCCAGACGTTCTAGATGTCCCATATGTCCTTAACGTCCCAGACGTCCCAGATGTGCCGTATGTCCTTAACGTCCCAGACGTCCTAGATGTCCCATATGTCCCTAACGTCCCAGACGTACTTGATGTCCTATATGTCCCTAACGTCCCAGGCGTCCCAGATGTCCCATATGTCCCTAACGTCCCAGACGTCCCAGATGTCCCATATGTCCCTAACGTCCCAGACGTCCTAGATGTCCCATATGTCCTTAACGTCGTAGACGTCCCAGATGTCCCATATGTCCCTAACATCCCAGACGTCCCAGATATCCCATATATCCCATATGTTCCTAATGTCCCAGGCATCCTAAAGGTCCCATATGTCCCACATGTCCCTAACGTTACAGACGTCCTAGATGTCCCATATGTTCTTAACGTCCCAGACGTCCCAGATGTCCCATATGTCCTATATGTTCCTAATCTCCCAGGCGTCCTAAATGTCCCATATGTCCTTAACGTCCCAGACGTCCCAGACGTCCTAAATGTCCCATATGTCCTTAACGTCCCAGACGTCCCAGATGTCTCAAATGTCCCTAACGTCCCAGACGTCCCAGATGTCCCATATGTCCCATATGTCCCTAATGTCCCAGGCGTCCCGGATGTCCCATATGTACCATATGTCTTTAATGTCCCATATGTCCTTAACGTCCCAGACTTTCCAGATGTCCCATATGTCCCTAACGTTCCAGGCGTCCTAAATGTCCCATATGTCCTTAACGTCCCAGACGTCCCAAATGTCCCGTATGTCCCTAACGTCCCAGACGTCCCAGATGTCCCAAATGTCTTATATATCCCTAATGTCCCAGGCGTATTAGATGTCCCATATGTCTCATATGTTTCTAATGTGCCAGGCGTACTAAATGTCCCATATGTCCTTAACGTCCCAGACGTCCCAGACGTCCTAGATGTCCCATATGTCCTTAAGGTCCCAGACGTCCCACATGTCCCCTATGTCCCTAACGTCCCAGATGTCCCATATGTCCCATATGTCCCTAATTTCCCAGGCGTCCTAGATATTTCAAATGTCCCTAACGTACCAGACGTCCTAAATGTCCCATATGTCCGTAACGTCCCAGACGTCTCAGATGACCATATGTCCTTAACGCCCCAGACGTCATAGATGTTCCATATGTCCTTAACGTCCCAGACGTCCTAGATGCCCCATATGTCCTTAACGTGCCAGACGTCCCAGATGTCCCATATGTCCTTAACGTCCCAGACGTCCCAGACGTCCTAGATGTCCCATATGTCCTTCACGGCCCAGACGTCCCGGATGTTCCATATGTCCCTAACGTCCCAAACGACCCAGACGTCCTAGATGTCCCATATGTCCCTAACGTCCCAGACGTCCTTGATGTCCTATATGTTCCTAACGTCCCAGACGTCCCATATGTCCCTAACGTCCCAGACGTCCCAGATGTCCCATATGTCCCTAACGTCCCAGACGTTCTAGATGTCCCATATGTCCTTAACGTCCCAGACGTCCCAGATGTGCCGTATGTCCTTAACGTCCCAGACGTCCTAGATGTCCAATATGTCCCTAACGTCCCAGACGTACTTGATGTCCTATATGTCCCTAACGTCCCAGGCGTCCAAGATGTCCCATATGTCCCTAACGTCCCAGACGTCCCAGATGTCCCATATGTCCCTAACGTCCCAGACGTCCTAGATGTCCCATATGTCCTTAACGTCCTAGACGTCCCAGATGTCCCATATGTCCCTAACATCCCAGACGTCCCAGATATCCCATATATCCCATATGTTCCTAATGTCCCAGGCATCCTAAATGTCCCATATGTCCCACATGTCCCTAACGTTACAGACGTCCTAGATGTCCCATATGTTCTTAACGTCCCAGACGTCCCAGATGTCCCATATGTCCTATATGTTCCTAATCTCCCAGGCGTCCTAAATGTCCCATATGTCCTTAACGTCCCAGACGTCCCAGACGTCCTAAATGTCCCATATGTCCTTAACATCCCAGACGTCCCAGATGTCCCATATGTTACTAACGTCCCAGACGTCCCAGATGTCCCATATATCCCATATGTTCCTAATGTCCCAGGCATCCTAAATGTCCCATATGTCCCACATGTCCCTAACGTTACAGACGTCCTAGATGTCCCATATGTTCTTAACGTCCCAGACGTCCCAGATGTCTCAAATGTCCCTAACGTCCCAAACGTCCCAGATGTCCCATATGTCCCATATGTCCCTAACGTCCCAGGCGTCCCAGATGTCCCATATGTCCCATATGTCCCTAATGTCCCAGGCGTCCTAAATGTTCCATATCTCCTTAACGTCCCAGACGTCCCAGACGTCCTAGATGTCCCATATGTCCCTAACGTCCCAGACGTCCCAGATGTCCCATATCTCCCTAACGTCCCAGACGTCCCAGATGTCCCATATGTCCCATATGTTTACAATGTCCCAGGCGTCCTAGATGTTCTATATGTCCCTAACGTCCCAGACGTCCTAAATGTCCCATATGTCCCTAACGTCTCAGACGTCCCAGCTGTCCCGTATGTCCCTAACGTCCCAGACGTCCTAGGCGTCCCAGATGTCCCATATGTCCCACATGTCCCAGGCGTCCTAAATGTGCCATATGTCCTTAACGTCCCAGACGTCCCAAACGTCCTAGATGTCCCATATGTGCTTAACGTCCCAGACGTCCTAGATGTCCCATATGTCCTTAACGTCCCATACGTCCCAGATGTCCCATATGCCCCATATGTCCCTAATGTCCCAGGCGTCCTAATAATCCCATATACCCTTAACGTCCTAGACGTCCCAGACGTCCTGGATGTCCCATATGTCCTTAACCTCCCAGACGTCCCAGATTTTCCATATATCTCTAACATTCCAGACGTCCCAGATGTCCCATATGTCTCTAATGTCCCAGGCGTCCTAGATGTTTCATACGTCCCTAACGTCCCAGACGTCCCAAATGTAACATATGTCCCTAACGTCTCAGACATACCAGCTGTCCCGTATGTCCCTAACGTTCTAGACGTCCCAGATGTCCCATATGTCCCATATGTCCTTAACGTCGCAGACGTCCCAGACGTCCTAGTTGTCCCATATGTTCTTAACGTCCCAGACGTCCCAGATGTCCCATATGTCCCATATGTCCCTAATCTCCCAGGCGTCCTAGATGTCCCATATGTTCTTAACGTCCCAGACGTCCCAGACGTCCTAGATGTCCCATATGTCCCATATGTCCCTAATCTCCCAGGCGTCCTAAATGTCCCATATCTCCCTAACGTCCCAGGCGTCCCAGATGCCCCATATGTGCCATATGTTTACAATGTCCCAATCGTCCTAGATGTTCCATATGTCCCTAACGTCCCAGACGTCCTAGATGTCCCATATGTTCTTAACGTCTCAGACGTCCCAGATGTCCCATATGTCCCATATGTCCCTAATCTCCCAGGCGTCCTAAATGTCCCATATGTCCTTACCGTCACAGACGTCCTAGATGTCCCATATGTCCCTAACGTCTTAGACGTCCCAGATGTCCCATATCTCCCTAACGTCCCAGACGTTCCAGATGCCCCATATGTACCATATGTTTACAATGTCCCAGGCGTCCTAGATGTTCCATATGTCCCTAACGTCCCAGACGTCTTAAATGTCCCATATGTCCCTTACGTCGCAGACGTCCCAGCTGTCCCGTATGTCCCTAACGTCTCAGACGTCCCAGACGTCCTAGATGTCCTATATGTCCCTAACGTCCCAGACGTCCTAGATGTCGTATATGTCCCTAGCTTCCCAGACGTCCCAGACGTCCCAGGCGTCCCAGATGTCCCATACGTCCCACATGTCCCAGGCGCCCTAAATGTCCCATATGTCCTTAACGTCCAAGACGTCCCAAACGTCCTAGATGTCCCATATGTCCTTAACGTCCCAGACGTCCTAGATGTCCCATATGTCCTTAACGTCCCATACGTCCCAGATGTCCCATATGTCCCATATGTCCCTAATGTCCCAGGCGTATTAAATGTCCCATATGTCCTTAACGTTCCAGACGTCCCAAACGTCCTAGATGTCCCATATGTCCTTAAAATCACAGACGTTCCAGATGTCCCATATGCCCCTAACGTGCCAGACGTCCCAGATGTCCCATATGTCCCTAATGTCCTAGGCCTCCCAGATGTCCCATATGTCCCTAATGTCCCAGGCGTCCTAAATGCCCCATATGTCCTTAACGTCCTAGACGTCCCAGACGTCCTAGATGTCCCATATGTCCTTAACGTCCCAGACGTCCCAGATTTCCCATATGTCCCTAACATTCCAGACGTCCCAGATGTCCCATATGTCCCATATGTCTCTAATGTCCCAGGCGTCCTAGATGTTTCATACGTCCCTAACGTCCCAGACGTCCCAAATGTAACATATGTCCCTAACGTCTCAGACATCCCAGCTGTCCCGTATGTCTCTAATGTCCCAAGCGTCCTAGATGTCCCATATGTCCCTAATATCTCAGGCGTCCTAAATGTCCCATATGATCTTAACGTCGCAGACGTCCCAGACGTCCTAGTTGTCCCTTATGTCTTTAACGTCCCAGACGTCCCAGCTGTCCCATATGTCCCTAACGTTTCAGACGTCCCAGCTGTCCCGTATGTCCCTAACGTTTCAGACGTCCCAGATGTCGCATATGTCCCATATGTTCCTAATGTCCCAGACGTCCTAGATGTCCCATGTCTTTAACGTCCCAAACGTCCCAGATGCCCCATATGTCCCTAACATTCCAGAGGTCCCAGATGTCCCATATATCCCATATGTCCCTAATGTCCCAAGCGTCCTAGATGTCCCATATGTCCCTAATATCTCAGGCGTCCTAAATGTCCCATATGTCCTTAACGTCGCAGACGTCCCAGACGTCCTAGTTGTCCCATATGTCTTTAACGTCCCAGACGTCCCAGCTGTCCCATATGTCCCTAACGTCTCAGACGTCCCAGCTGTCCCGTATGTCCCTAACGTTTCAGACGTCCCAGATGTCGCATATGTCCCATATGTCCCTAATGTCCCAGACGTCCTAGATGTCCCATGTCCTTAACGTCCCAAACGTCCCAGATGTCCCATATGTCCCTAACGTTCTAGACTCCCAGATGTCCCATATATCCCATATGTACCTAATGTCCCAGGCGTCCTAGATGTCCCATATGTCCCTAATGTCCCAGGCGTCCTAAATGTCCAATATGTCCTTACCGTCCCAGACGTCCTAGATGTCCCATATGTCCTTAACGTGCCAAACGTCCCAGATGTCCCATATTTCCTTAACGTCCCAGACGTCCCAGATGTCCTAGATGTCGTATATGTCCTTAACGGCCCAGACGTCCCAGATGTCCCATATGTCCCTAACGTCCCAAACGACCCAGACGTCCTAAATGTCCCATATGTCCCTAACAACCCAGACGTCGTTGATGTCCTATATGTCCCTAACGTCCCAGACGTCTCAGATGTCTCATATGTCCCTAACGTCCCAGTCGTCCCAGATGTCCCATAGGTCCCTAACGTCCAGACGTTCTAGATGTCCCTTATGTCCTTAACGTCCCAGACGTCCCAGATGTCCCATATGTCCTTAACGTCCCAGACGTCCTAGATGTCCCATATGTCCCTATCGTCCAAAACGTACTTGATGTCCTATATGTCCTTAACGTCCCAGACGTCCCAGATGCCCCATATGTTCCACATGTCCCTAATGTCCCAGGGTCCCAGATGCCCCATATGTCCCATATGTCCCTAAAGTCTCAGGCGTCCTAAATGTCTTATATGTCGTTAACGTCCCAGACGTCTCAGACGTCCTAGACATCCCATATTTCCCTAACGTCCCAGACGTCCTAGATATCCCATATGTACCATATGTCCCTAATGTCCCAGGCGTCCTAAATGTCCTATATGTCTTTAACGTCCCTGACGTCCCAGACGCCTAGATGTCCCATATGTATTTATCGTCCCAGACGTCCCACATGTCCCATATGTTCCTAACGTCCCAGACGTCCCAGATGTCCCACATGTCCCATATGTCCCTAATGTCCCAGGCGTCCTAGATGTTCCATATGTCCCTAACGTCCCAGACGTCCCAGCTGTCTCGTATGAACATAACGTCTTAGACGTCCCAGACGTCCTAGATGTCCCATATGTCCCTAACGTCCCAGACGTCCTAGATGTCCTATATGTCCCTAACGTCCCAGACGTCCCAGATGCCCCATATGTCCCTAACGTCCCAGACGTCCCAGATTTCTCATATGTCCATAACGTCCCAGACGTCCCAGATATCCCACATGTCCTATATGTCCCTAATGTCCCAGGCGTCCCGTATGTCCCATATGTCCCATATGGCCCTAATGTCCCAGGCGTAATAAATGTCAAACATGTCCTTGACGTCTCACACGTCCCAGATGTCCCATATGTCCCATATGTCCCTAATGTCCCGGCGTCTTCAATGTCCCATATGTCCTTAGCGTCCCAGACGTCCCAGATGTCCCATATGTCCCTATCGTCCCAGACGTCCCAGATGTCCCACATGTCCTATATGTCCCTAATGTCCCAGGCGTCCCAAATGTCCCATATGCCCCATATGTCCCTAATGTCCCAACCGTCCTAAATGTCCCATATGTCCTTAACGTCCCAGACGTCCCAGACGTCCTAGATGTCCCATATGTCCTTAACGTCCCAGACGTCCCATATGTCCCATATGTCCCTAATGTCCCATATATTTCTAATGTCCCAGGCGTCCTAGATGTTCCATATGTCCCTAACGTCCCCGACGTCTTAAATGTCCCATATGTCAATAACGTCCCAGACGTCCCTGCTGTCCGCTATGTCCCTAACGTCCCAGACGTCCCAGACGTCCCAGATGCCCCATATGTCCCTAACGTCGCAGACGTCCTAAATGTCCTATATGTCCCTAACATCCCAGCCGTCCCAGACGTCCCATATGTCCCATATGTCCCATACGTCTTAGACGTCCCAGATGTCCCATATCTCCCTAACGTCCCAGACGTTCCAGATGCCCCATATGTACCATATGTTTACAATGCCCCAGGCGTCCTAAATGTCCCATATGTCCTTACCGTCACAGACGTCCTAGATGTCCCATATGTCCCTAACGTCTTAGACGTCCCAGATGTCCCATATCTCCCTAACGTCCCAGACGTTCCAGATGCCCCATATGTACCATATGTTTACAATGCCCCAAGCGTCCTAGATGTTCCATATGTCCCTAACGTCCCAGACGTCTTAAATGTCCCATATGTCCCTAACGTCCCAGACGTCCCAGCTGTCCCGTATGTCCCTAACGTCTCAGACGTCCCAGACGTCCTAGATGTCCTATATGTCCCTAACGTCCCAGACGTCCTAGATGTCGTATATGTCCCTAGCTTCCCAGACGTCCCAGACGTCCCAGGCGTCCCAGATGTCCCATACGTCCCACATGTCCCAGGCGCCCTAAATGTCCCATATGTCCTTAACGTCCAAGACGTCCCAAACGTCCTAGATGTCCCATATGTCCTTAACGTCCCAGACGTCCTAGATGTCCCATATGTCCTTAAGGTCCCATACGTCACAGATGTCCCATATGTCCCTAATGTCCCAGGCGTCCTAAATGTCCCATATGTCCTTAACGTTCCAGACGTCCCAAACGTCCTAGATGTCCCATATGTCCTTAAAATCCCAGACGTTCCAGATTTCCAATATTTCCCTAACGTGCCAGACGTCCCAGATGTCCCATATGTCCCTAATGTCCTAGGCCTCCCAGATGTCCCATATGTCCCTAATGTCCCAGGCGTCCTAAATGCCCCATATGTCCTTAACGTCCTAGACGTCCCAGACGTCCTAGATGTCCCATATGTCCTTAACGTCCCAGACGTCCCAGATTTCCCATATGTCCCTAACATTCCAGACGTCCCAGATGTCCCATATGTCCCATATGTCTCTAATGTCCCAGGCGTCCTAGATGTTTCATACGTCCCTAACGTCCCAGACGTCCCAAATGTAACATATGTCCCTAACGTCTCAGACATCCCAGCTGTCCCGTATGTCTCTAATGTCCCAAGCCTCCTAGATGTCCCATATGTCCCTAATATCTCAGGCGTCCTAAATGTCCCATATGTCCTTAACGTCCCAGACGTCCCAGATGTCCCGTATGTCCCTAACGTCCCAGACGTCCCAGATGTCCCAAATGTCTTATATATCCCTAATGTCCCAGGCGTATTAGATGTCCCATATGTCTCATATGTTTCTAATGTGCCAGCCGTACTAAATGTCCCATATGTCCTTAACGTCCCAGACGTCCCAGACGTCCTAGATGTCCCATATGTCCTTAACGTCACAGACGTCCCAAATGTCCCCTATGTCCCTAACGTCCCAGATGTCCCATATGTCCCATATGTCCCTAATTTCCCAGTCGTCCTAGATATTTCAAATGTCCCTAACGTACCAGACGTCCTAAATGTCCCATATGTCCCTAACGTCCCAGACGTCTCAGATGACCATATGTCCTTAACGCCCCAGACGTCATAGATGTTCCATATGTCTTTAACGTCCCAGACGTCCTAGATGCCCCATATGTCCTTAACGTCCCAGACGTCCCAGACGTCCTAGATGTCCCATATGTCCTTCACGGCCCAGACGTCCCGGATGTCCCATATGTCCCTAACGTCCCAAACGACCCAGACGTCCTAGATGTCCCATATGTCCCTAATGTCCCAGACGTCCTTGATGTCCTATATGTTCCTAACGTCCCAGACGTCCCATATGTCCCTAACGTCCCAGGCGTCCCAGATGTCCCATATGTCCCTAACGTCCCAGACGTTCTAGATGTCCCATATGTCCTTAACGTCCCAGACGTCCCAGATGTGCCGTATGTCCTTAACGTCCCAGACGTCCTAGATGTCCCATATGTCCCTAACGTCCCAGACGTACTTGATGTCCTATATGTCCCTAACGTCCCAGGCGTCCCAGATCTCCCATATGTCCCTAACGTCCCAGACGTCCCAGATGTCCCATATGTCCCTAACGTCCCAGACGTCCTAGATGTCCCATATGTCCTTAACGTCGTAGACGTCCCAGATGTCCCATATGTCCCTAACATCCCAGACGTCCCAGATATCCCATATATCCCATATGTTCCTAATGTCCCAGGCATCCTAAAGGTCCCATATGTCCCACATGTCCCTAACGTTACAGACGTCCTAGATGTCCCATATGTTCTTAACGTCCCAGACGTCCCAGATGTCCCATATGTCCTATATGTTCCTAATCTCCCAGGCGTCCTAAATGTCCCATATGTCCTTAACGTCCCAGACGTCCCAGACGTCCTAAATGTCCCATATGTCCTTAACGTCCCAGACGTCCCAGATGTCTCAAATGTCCCTAACGTCCCAGACGTCCCAGATGTCCCATATGTCCCATATGTCCCTAATGTCCCAGGCGTCCCGGATGTCCCATATGTACCATATGTCTTTAATGTCCCATATGTCCTTAACGTCCCAGACTTTCCAGATGTCCCATATGTCCCTAACGTTCCAGGCGTCCTAAATGTCCCATATGTCCTTAACGTCCCAGACGTCCCAAATGTCCCGTATGTCCCTAACGTCCCAGACGTCCCAGATGTCCCAAATGTCTTATATATCCCTAATGTCCCAGGCGTATTAGATGTCCCATATGTCTCATATGTTTCTAATGTGCCAGGCGTACTAAATGTCCCATATGTCCTTAACGTCCCAGACGTCCCAGACGTCCTAGATGTCCCATATGTCCTTAAGGTCCCAGACGTCCCACATGTCCCCTATGTCCCTAACGTCCCAGATGTCCCATATGTCCCATATGTCCCTAATTTCCCAGGCGTCCTAGATATTTCAAATGTCCCTAACGTACCAGACGTCCTAAATGTCCCATATGTCCGTAACGTCCCAGACGTCTCAGATGACCATATGTCCTTAACGCCCCAGACGTCATAGATGTTCCATATGTCCTTAACGTCCCAGACGTCCTAGATGCCCCATATGTCCTTAACGTGCCAGACGTCCCAGATGTCCCATATGTCCTTAACGTCCCAGACGTCCCAGACGTCCTAGATGTCCCATATGTCCTTCACGGCCCAGACGTCCCGGATGTTCCATATGTCCCTAACGTCCCAAACGACCCAGACGTCCTAGATGTCCCATATGTCCCTAACGTCCCAGACGTCCTTGATGTCCTATATGTTCCTAACGTCCCAGACGTCCCATATGTCCCTAACGTCCCAGACGTCCCAGATGTCCCATATGTCCCTAACGTCCCAGACGTTCTAGATGTCCCATATGTCCTTAACGTCCCAGACGTCCCAGATGTGCCGTATGTCCTTAACGTCCCAGACGTCCTAGATGTCCAATATGTCCCTAACGTCCCAGACGTACTTGATGTCCTATATGTCCCTAACGTCCCAGGCGTCCAAGATGTCCCATATGTCCCTAACGTCCCAGACGTCCCAGATGTCCCATATGTCCCTAACGTCCCAGACGTCCTAGATGTCCCATATGTCCTTAACGTCCTAGACGTCCCAGATGTCCCATATGTCCCTAACATCCCAGACGTCCCAGATATCCCATATATCCCATATGTTCCTAATGTCCCAGGCATCCTAAATGTCCCATATGTCCCACATGTCCCTAACGTTACAGACGTCCTAGATGTCCCATATGTTCTTAACGTCCCAGACGTCCCAGATGTCCCATATGTCCTATATGTTCCTAATCTCCCAGGCGTCCTAAATGTCCCATATGTCCTTAACGTCCCAGACGTCCCAGACGTCCTAAATGTCCCATATGTCCTTAACATCCCAGACGTCCCAGATGTCCCATATGTTACTAACGTCCCAGACGTCCCAGATGTCCCATATATCCCATATGTTCCTAATGTCCCAGGCATCCTAAATGTCCCATATGTCCCACATGTCCCTAACGTTACAGACGTCCTAGATGTCCCATATGTTCTTAACGTCCCAGACGTCCCAGATGTCTCAAATGTCCCTAACGTCCCAAACGTCCCAGATGTCCCATATGTCCCATATGTCCCTAACGTCCCAGGCGTCCCAGATGTCCCATATGTCCCATATGTCCCTAATGTCCCAGGCGTCCTAAATGTTCCATATCTCCTTAACGTACCAGACGTCCCAGACGTCCTAGATGTCCCATATGTCCCTAACGTCCCAGACGTCCCAGATGTCCCATATCTCCCTAACGTCCCAGACGTCCCAGATGTCCCATATGTCCCATATGTTTACAATGTCCCAGGCGTCCTAGATGTTCTATATGTCCCTAACGTCCCAGACGTCCTAAATGTCCCATATGTCCCTAACGTCTCAGACGTCCCAGCTGTCCCGTATGTCCCTAACGTCCCAGACGTCCTAGGCGTCCCAGATGTCCCATATGTCCCACATGTCCCAGGCGTCCTAAATGTGCCATATGTCCTTAACGTCCCAGACGTCCCAAACGTCCTAGATGTCCCATATGTGCTTAACGTCCCAGACGTCCTAGATGTCCCATATGTCCTTAACGTCCCATACGTCCCAGATGTCCCATATGCCCCATATGTCCCTAATGTCCCAGGCGTCCTAATAATCCCATATACCCTTAACGTCCTAGACGTCCCAGACGTCCTGGATGTCCCATATGTCCTTAACCTCCCAGACGTCCCAGATTTTCCATATATCTCTAACATTCCAGACGTCCCAGATGTCCCATATGTCTCTAATGTCCCAGGCGTCCTAGATGTTTCATACGTCCCTAACGTCCCAGACGTCCCAAATGTAACATATGTCCCTAACGTCTCAGACATACCAGCTGTCCCGTATGTCCCTAACGTTCTAGACGTCCCAGATGTCCCATATGTCCCATATGTCCTTAACGTCGCAGACGTCCCAGACGTCCTAGTTGTCCCATATGTTCTTAACGTCCCAGACGTCCCAGATGTCCCATATGTCCCATATGTCCCTAATCTCCCAGGCGTCCTAGATGTCCCATATGTTCTTAACGTCCCAGACGTCCCAGACGTCCTAGATGTCCCATATGTCCCATATGTCCCTAATCTCCCAGGCGTCCTAAATGTCCCATATCTCCCTAACGTCCCAGGCGTCCCAGATGCCCCATATGTACCATATGTTTACAATGTCCCAATCGTCCTAGATGTTCCATATGTCCCTAACGTCCCAGACGTCCTAGATGTCCCATATGTTCTTAACGTCTCAGACGTCCCAGATGTCCCATATGTCCCATATGTCCCTAATCTCCCAGGCGTCCTAAATGTCCCATATGTCCTTACCGTCACAGACGTCCTAGATGTCCCATATGTCCCTAACGTCTTAGACGTCCCAGATGTCCCATATCTCCCTAACGTCCCAGACGTTCCAGATGCCCCATATGTACCATATGTTTACAATGTCCCAGGCGTCCTAGATGTTCCATATGTCCCTAACGTCCCAGACGTCTTAAATGTCCCATATGTCCCTTACGTCGCAGACGTCCCAGCTGTCCCGTATGTCCCTAACGTCTCAGACGTCCCAGACGTCCTAGATGTCCTATATGTCCCTAACGTCCCAGACGTCCTAGATGTCGTATATGTCCCTAGCTTCCCAGACGTCCCAGACGTCCCAGGCGTCCCAGATGTCCCATACGTCCCACATGTCCCAGGCGCCCTAAATGTCCCATATGTCCTTAACGTCCAAGACGTCCCAAACGTCCTAGATGTCCCATATGTCCTTAACGTCCCAGACGTCCTAGATGTCCCATATGTCCTTAACGTCCCATACGTCCCAGATGTCCCATATGTCCCATATGTCCCTAATGTCCCAGGCGTATTAAATGTCCCATATGTCCTTAACGTTCCAGACGTCCCAAACGTCCTAGATGTCCCATATGTCCTTAAAATCACAGACGTTCCAGATGTCCCATATGCCCCTAACGTGCCAGACGTCCCAGATGTCCCATATGTCCCTAATGTCCTAGGCCTCCCAGATGTCCCATATGTCCCTAATGTCCCAGGCGTCCTAAATGCCCCATATGTCCTTAACGTCCTAGACGTCCCAGACGTCCTAGATGTCCCATATGTCCTTAACGTCCCAGACGTCCCAGATTTCCCATATGTCCCTAACATTCCAGACGTCCCAGATGTCCCATATGTCCCATATGTCTCTAATGTCCCAGGCGTCCTAGATGTTTCATACGTCCCTAACGTCCCAGACGTCCCAAATGTAACATATGTCCCTAACGTCTCAGACATCCCAGCTGTCCCGTATGTCTCTAATGTCCCAAGCGTCCTAGATGTCCCATATGTCCCTAATATCTCAGGCGTCCTAAATGTCCCATATGATCTTAACGTCGCAGACGTCCCAGACGTCCTAGTTGTCCCTTATGTCTTTAACGTCCCAGACGTCCCAGCTGTCCCATATGTCCCTAACGTTTCAGACGTCCCAGCTGTCCCGTATGTCCCTAACGTTTCAGACGTCCCAGATGTCGCATATGTCCCATATGTTCCTAATGTCCCAGACGTCCTAGATGTCCCATGTCTTTAACGTCCCAAACGTCCCAGATGCCCCATATGTCCCTAACATTCCAGAGGTCCCAGATGTCCCATATATCCCATATGTCCCTAATGTCCCAAGCGTCCTAGATGTCCCATATGTCCCTAATATCTCAGGCGTCCTAAATGTCCCATATGTCCTTAACGTCGCAGACGTCCCAGACGTCCTAGTTGTCCCATATGTCTTTAACGTCCCAGACGTCCCAGCTGTCCCATATGTCCCTAACGTCTCAGACGTCCCAGCTGTCCCGTATGTCCCTAACGTTTCAGACGTCCCAGATGTCGCATATGTCCCATATGTCCCTAATGTCCCAGACGTCCTAGATGTCCCATGTCCTTAACGTCCCAAACGTCCCAGATGTCCCATATGTCCCTAACGTTCTAGACTCCCAGATGTCCCATATATCCCATATGTACCTAATGTCCCAGGCGTCCTAGATGTCCCATATGTCCCTAATGTCCCAGGCGTCCTAAATGTCCAATATGTCCTTACCGTCCCAGACGTCCTAGATGTCCCATATGTCCTTAACGTGCCAAACGTCCCAGATGTCCCATATTTCCTTAACGTCCCAGACGTCCCAGATGTCCTAGATGTCGTATATGTCCTTAACGGCCCAGACGTCCCAGATGTCCCATATGTCCCTAACGTCCCAAACGACCCAGACGTCCTAAATGTCCCATATGTCCCTAACAAGCCAGACGTCGTTGATGTCCTATATGTCCCTAACGTCCCAGACGTCTCAGATGTCTCATATGTCCCTAACGTCCCAGTCGTCCCAGATGTCCCATAGGTCCCTAACGTCCAGACGTTCTAGATGTCCCTTATGTCCTTAACGTCCCAGACGTCCCAGATGTCCCATATGTCCTTAACGTCCCAGACGTCCTAGATGTCCCATATGTCCCTATCGTCCAAAACGTACTTGATGTCCTATATGTCCTTAACGTCCCAGACGTCCCAGATGTCCCATATGTTCCACATGTCCCTAATGTCCCAGGGTCCCAGATGCCCCATATGTCCCATATGTCCCTAAAGTCTCAGGCGTCCTAAATGTCTTATATGTCGTTAACGTCCCAGACGTCTCAGACGTCCTAGACATCCCATATTTCCCTAACGTCCCAGACGTCCTAGATATCCCATATGTACCATATGTCCCTAATGTCCCAGGCGTCCTAAATGTCCTATATGTCTTTAACGTCCCTGACGTCCCAGACGCCTAGATGTCCCATATGTATTTATCGTCCCAGACGTCCCACATGTCCCATATGTTCCTAACGTCCCAGACGTCCCAGATGTCCCACATGTCCCATATGTCCCTAATGTCCCAGGCGTCCTAGATGTTCCATATGTCCCTAACGTCCCAGACGTCCCAGCTGTCTCGTATGAACATAACGTCTTAGACGTCCCAGACGTCCTAGATGTCCCATATGTCCCTAACGTCCCAGACGTCCTAGATGTCCTATATGTCCCTAACGTCCCAGACGTCCCAGATGCCCCATATGTCCCTAACGTCCCAGACGTCCCAGATTTCTCATATGTCCATAACGTCCCAGACGTCCCAGATATCCCACATGTCCTATATGTCCCTAATGTCCCAGGCGTCCCGTATGTCCCATATGTCCCATATGGCCCTAATGTCCCAGGCGTAATAAATGTCAAACATGTCCTTGACGTCTCACACGTCCCAGATGTCCCATATGTCCCATATGTCCCTAATGTCCCGGCGTCTTCAATGTCCCATATGTCCTTAGCGTCCCAGACGTCCCAGATGTCCCATATGTCCCTATCGTCCCAGACGTCCCAGATGTCCCACATGTCCTATATGTCCCTAATGTCCCAGGCGTCCCAAATGTCCCATATGCCCCATATGTCCCTAATGTCCCAACCGTCCTAAATGTCCCATATGTCCTTAACGTCCCAGACGTCCCAGACGTCCTAGATGTCCCATATGTCCTTAACGTCCCAGACGTCCCATATGTCCCATATGTCCCTAATGTCCCATATATTTCTAATGTCCCAGGCGTCCTAGATGTTCCATATGTCCCTAACGTCCCCGACGTCTTAAATGTCCCATATGTCAATAACGTCCCAGACGTCCCTGCTGTCCGCTATGTCCCTAACGTCCCAGACGTCCCAGACGTCCCAGATGCCCCATATGTCCCTAACGTCGCAGACGTCCTAAATGTCCTATATGTCCCTAACATCCCAGCCGTCCCAGACGTCCCATATGTCCCATATGTCCCATACGTCCCTAATGTCCCAGGCGTCCCAGATGTCTAACATGTCCGATATATCCCTAATGTTCCAGGCGTCCTAAATGTCCCATATGTCCTTAACGTCCCAGACGTCCCAGATGTCTCATATGTCCCTAATGTCTCAGGCGTCTCACATGTCCCATATGTACCATATGTCTTTAATGTCCCAGGCGTCTTAAATGTCCCATATGTCCTTAACGTCCCAGACTTTCCAGATGTCCCATATGTCCTCAACGTCCCAGACGTCCCAGACGTCCTAGATGTCCCATATGTCCTTAACGTCCCAGACGTCCCAGATGTCCCCTATGTCCCTAACGTCCCAGATGTCCCATATGTCCCATATGTCCCTAATTTCCCAGGCGTCCTAGATATTTCAAATGTCCCTAACGTACCAGACGTCCTAAATGTCCCATATGTCCCTAACGTCCCAGACGTCTCAGATGATCCATATGTCCTTAACGCCCCAGACGTCCTAGATGTTCCATATGTCCTTAACGTCCCAGACGTCCTAGATGCCCCATATGTCCTTAACGTGCCAGACGTCCCAGATGTCCCATATGTCCTTAACGTCCCAGACGTCCCAGACGTCCTAGATGCCCCATATGTCCTTCACGGCCCAGACGTCCCAGATGTCCCATATGTCCCTAACGTCTCAAACGACCCAGACGTCCTAGATGTCCCATATGTCCCTAACGTCACAGACGTCCTTGATGTCCTATACGTTCCTAACGTCCCAGACGTCCCATATGTCCCTAACGTCCCAGACGTCCCAGATGTCCCATATGTCCCTAACGTCCCGGACGTTCTAGATGTCCCATATGTCCTTAACGTCCCAGACGTCCCAGATGTACCGTATGTCCTTAACGTCCCAGACGTTCTAGATGTCCCATATGTCCCTAACGTCCCAGACGTACTTGATGTCCTATATGTTCTTAACGTCCCAAGCGTCCCAGATGTCCCATATGTCCCTAACGTCCCAGACGTCCCAGATGTCCCATATGTCCCTAACGTCCCAGACGTCCTAGATGTCCCATATGTCCTTAACGTCCTAGACGTCCCAGATGTCCCATATGTCCCTAACATCCCAGACGTCCCAGATATCCCATATATCCCATATGTTCCTAATGTCCCAGGCGTCCTAAATGTCCCATATGTCCCATATGTCCCCAACGTTACAGACGTCCTAGATGTCCCATATGTTCTTAACGTCCCAGACGTCCCAGATGTCCCATATGTCTTATATGTTCCTAATCTCCCAGGCGTCCTAGATGTCCCATATGTCCTTAACGTCCCAGACGTCCCAGATGTCCCATATGTCCCTAACGTCCCAGACGGCCCAGATGTCCCATATGTCTCATATGTCCCTAATGTCCCATATGTTTCTAATGTCCCAGGCGTCCTAGTTGTTTCATATGTCCCTAACGTCCCCGACGTCCTAAATGTCCCATATGTCAATAACGTCCCAGACGTCCCTGCTGTCCGCTATGTCCCTAACGTCCCAGACGTCCCAGACGTCCCAGATGCCCCATATGTCCCTAACGTCCCAGACGTCCTAAATGTCCTTCATGTCCCTAACATCCCAGCCGTCCCAGACGTCCCATATGTCCCATATGTCCCATACGTCCCTAATGTCCCAGGCGTCCCAGATGTCCCACATGTCCGATATATCCCTAATGTTCCAGGCGTCCTAAATGTCCCATATGTCCTTAACGTCCCAGACGTCCCAGACGTCCCATATGTCCCTAACGTCCCAGACGTCCCAGATGTCTCATATGTCCCTAATGTCTCAGGCGTCTCACATGTCCCATATGTACCATATGTCTTTAATGTCCCAGGCGTCTTAAATGTCCCATATGTCCTTAACGTCCCAGACTTTCCAGATGTCCCATATGTCCTCAACGTCCCAGACGTCCCAGACGTCCTAGATGTCCCATATGTCCTTAACGTCCCAGACGTCCCAGATGTCCCCTATGTCCCTAACGTCCCAGATGTCCCATATGTCCCATATGTCCCTAATTTCCCAGGCGTCCTAGATATTTCAAATGTCCCTAACGTACCAGACGTCCTAAATGTCCCATATGTCCCTAACGTCCCAGACGTCTCAGATGATCCATATGTTCTTAACGCCCCAGACGTCCTAGATGTTCCATATGTCCTTAACGTCCCAGACGTCCTAGATGCCCCATATGTCCTTAACGTGCCAGACGTCCCAGATGTCCCATATGTCCTTAACGTCCCAGACGTCCCAGACGTCCTAGATGCCCCATATGTCCTTCACGGCCCAGACGTCCCAGATGTCCCATATGTCCCTAACGTCCCAAACGACCCAGACGTCCTAGATGTCCCATATGTCCCTAACGTCCCAGACGTCCTTGATGTCCTATATGTTCCTAACGTCCCAGACGTCCCATATGTCCCTAACGTCCCAGACGTCCCAGATGTCCCATATGTCCCTAACGTCCCAGACGTTCTAGATGTCCCATATGTCCTTAACGTCCCAGACGTCCCAGATGTACCGTATGTCCTTAACGTCCCAGACGTTCTAGATGTCCCATATGTCCCTAACGTCCCAGACGTACTTGATGTCCTATATGTTCTTAACGTCCCAAGCGTCCCAGATGTCCCATATGTCCCTAACGTCCCAGACGTCCCAGATGTCCCATATGTCCCTAACGTCCCAGACGTCCTAGATGTCGCATATGTCCTTAACGTCCTAGACGTCCCAGATGTCCCATATGTCCCTAACATCCCAGACGTCCCAGATATCCCATATATCCCATATGTTCCTAATGTCCCAGGCGTCCTAAATGTCCCATATGTCCCATATGTCCCTAACGTTACAGACGTCTTAGATGTCCCATATGTTCTTAACGTCCCAGACGTCCCAGATGTCCCATATGTCTTATATGTTCCTAATCTCCCAGGCGTCCTAAATGTCCCATATGTCCTTAACGTCCCAGACGTCCCAGACGTCCTAGATGTCCCATATGTCCTTAACGTCCCAGACGTCCCAGATGTCTCAAATGTCGCTAACGTCCCAGACGTCCCAGATGTCCCATATGTCCCATATGTCCCTAATGTCCCAGGCGTCCCAGATGTCCCATATGTCCCATATGTCCCTAATGTCCCAGGCGTCCTAAATGTCCCATATCTCCTTAACGTCCCAGACGTCCCAGACGTCCTAGATGTCCCATATGTCCCTAACGTCCCAGACGTCCCAGATGTCCCATATCTCCCTAACGTCCCAGACGTCCCAGATGTCCCATATGTCCCATATGTTTACAATGTCCCAGGCGTCCTAGATGTTCTATATGTCCCTAACGTCCCAGACGTCCTAAATGTCCCATATGTCCCTAACGTCCCAGACGTCCCAGCTGTCCCGTATGTCCCTAACGTCCCAGACGTCCGAGGCGTCCCAGATGTCCCATATGTCCCACATGTCCCAGGCGTCCTAAATGTGCCATATGTCATTAACGTCTCGGACGTCCCAAACGTCCTAGATGTCCCATATGTCCTTAACGTCCCAGACGTCCTAGATGTCCCATATGTCCTTAACGTCCCATACGTCCCAGATGTCCCATATGTCCCATATGTCCCTAATGTCCCAGGCCTCCCAGATGTCCCATATGTCCCATATGTCCCTAATGTCCCAGGCGTCCTAAATGCCCCATATGTCCTCAACGTCCTAGACGTCCCAGACGTCCTAGATGTCCCATATGTCCTTAACGTCCCAGACGTCCCAGATTTCCCATATGTCCCTAACATTCCAGATGTCACAGATGTCCCATATGTCCCATATGTCCCTAATGTGCCAGGCGTCCTAGATGTTTCATACGTCCCTAACGTCCCACACGTCCTAAATGTCCCATATGTCCCTAACGTCTCAGACGTCCCAGCTGTCCCGTATGTCCCTAACGTTCCAGACGACCCAGATGTCCCATATGTCCCATATGTGCCTAATGTCCCAAGCGTCCTAGATGTCCCATATGTCCCTAATATCCCAGGCGTCCTAAATGCCCCATATGTCCTTAGCGTCGCAGACGTCCCAGACGTCCTAGTTGTCCCATATGTCCTTAACGTCCCAGACGTCCCAGCTGTCGCATATGTCCCTAACGTCTCAGACGTCCCAGCTGTCCCGTATGGCCCTAACGTTCCAGACGTCCCAGATGTCACATATGTCCCATATGTCCCTAATGTCCCAGACGTCCTAGATGTCCCATATGTCCTTAACGTCCCAGACGTCCCAGATGTCCCATATGTCCCTAACGTTCTAGACGTCCCAGATGTCCCATATATCCCATATGTCCCTAATGTCCCAGGCGTTATAGATGTCCCATATGTCCCTAATGTCCCAGGCGTTCTAAATGTCCCATATGTCCTTAACGTCCCAGACGTCCCAGACGTCCTAGATGTCCCATATGTCCTTAACGTGCCAGACGTCCCAGATGTCCCATATTTCCTAAACGTCTCAGACGTCCCAGATGTCCTAGATGTCCTATATGTCCTTAACGGCCCAGACGTCCCAGATGTCCCATATGTCCCTAACGTCCCAAATAACCCAGACGTCCTAAATGTCCCATATGTCTCTAACAACCCAGACTTCGTTGATGTCCTATACGTCCCTAACGTCCCAGACGTCCCAGATGTCTCATATGTCCCTAACGTCCCAGTCGTCCCCGATGTCCCATAGGTCCCTAACGTCCGAGACGTTCTAGATGTCCCATATGTCCTTAACGTCCCAGACGTCCCAGATGTCCCATATGTCCTTAACGTCCCAGACGTCCTAGATGTTCCATATGTCCCTATCGTCCCAGACGTACTTGATGTCCCATATGTCCCTAACGTCCCAGACGTCCCAGATGTCCCATATGTACCATATGCCCCTAATATTCCAGGCGTCCTGAATGTCCCATATGTCCTTAACGTCCGAGACGTCCCAGATGTCCCATATGTTCCATATGTCTTTAATGTCCCAGGGTCCCAGATGTCCCATATGTCCCATATGTCCCTAATGTCTCAGGCGTCCTAAATGTCCCATATGTCGTTAACGTCCCAGACGTCCTAGATATCCCATATGTTCCATATGTCCCTAATGTCCCAGGCGTCCTAAATGTCCTATATGTCCTTAACGTCCCAGACGTCTCAGACGCCAAGATGTCCCATATGTCCTTAACGTCCCAGACGTCCCACATGTCCCATACGTTCCTAACGTCCCAGACGTCCCAGATGTCCCACATGTCCCATATGTCTATAATGTCCCAGGCGTCCTAGATGTTCCATATGTCTCTAACGTCCCAGACGTCCTAAATGTCCCATATGTCCCTAACGTCCCAAACGTCCCAGCTGTCTCGTATGACCCTAACGTCTCAGACGTCCCAGACGTCCTAGATGTCCCATATGTCACTAACGTCCCAGACGTCCTAGATGTCCTATATGTCCCTAACGTCCCAGACGTCCCAGATGCCCCATATTTCCCTAACGTCCCAGACGTCTCAGATTTCCCATATGTCCCTAACGTCCCAGACGTGCTAGATGTTCCATATGTCCTTAGCGTCCCACACGTCCCAGATGTCCCATATGTCCCTAACGTCCCAGACGTCCCAGATGTCCCATATGTCCTATATGTCCCTAATGTCCCAGGCGTCCCGTATGTCCCATATGTCCCATATGGCCCTAATGTCCCAGGCGTCCTAAATGTCCCATATGTCCTTGACGTCTCACACGTCCCAGATGTCCCATATGTCCCAAATGTCCCTAATGTCCAGGCGTCTTAAATGTTCCATATGTCCTTAACGTCCCAGACGTCCCACACGTCCTAGATGTCCCATATGTCCTTAGCGTCCCAGACGTCCCAGATGTCCCATATGTCCCTATCGTCCCAGACGTCCCAGATGTCCCATATGTCCTATATGTCCCTAATGTCCCAAGCGTCCTAAATGTCCCATATGTCCTTAACGTCCCAGACGTCCCAGACGTCCTAGATGTCCCATATGTCCTTAACGTCCCAGACGTCCCAGATGTCCCATATGTCCCTAACGTCCCAGACGGCCCAGATGTCCCATATGTCCCATATGTCACTAATGTCCCATATGTCCCTAATGTCCCAGGCGTCCTAGATGTTCCATATGTCCCTAACGTCCCCGACGTCCTAAATGTCCCATATGTCCCTAACGTCCCAGACGTCCCAGCTGTCCCGTATGTCCCTAACGTCCCAGACGTCCCAGACGTCCCAGATGCCCCATATGTCCCTAACGTCCCAGACGTCCTAAATGTCCTATACATCCCTAACATCCCAGCCGTCCCAGACGTCCCATATGTCCCATATGTCCCTAATGTCCCAGGCGTCCCAGATGTCCCATATGTCCGATATGTCCCTAATGTCCCAGGCGTTTTAAATGTCCCATATGTCCTTAACGTCCCAGACTTTCCAGATGTCCCATATGTCCCAACGTCTTAGGCGTTCTAAATGTCCCATATGTTCTTAACGTTTCAGACGTCCTAGATGTCCCATATGTTCTTAACGTCTCAGACTTCCCAGATGTCCCATATGTCCCTAACGTCCCAGGCGTCCTAAATGTCCCATATGTCCTTAGCGTCCTAGACGTCCTAGATGTCCCATATGTCCCATTTGTCCCTATTGTCTTAGGCGTCCCAGATGTCCCATATGTCCCAAATGTACCTAATGTCCTAGGCGTCCTAAATGTCCCATATGTCCTTAACGTCCCAGACGGCCCAGAAGTCCTAGATGTCCCATATGTCCTTAACGTCCCAGACGTCCCAGATGTCTCATATGTCCATAACATCCCAGACGTCCCAGATGTCCCATATGTCCCTAACGTCCCAGATGTCCCAGATGTCCCATATGTCCCTAACGTCCCTGACGTCCTAGATGTCCCATATGTCCTTAACGTCTCAGACGTACCACATGACCCATATGTCCCTTACGTCCCAGACGTCCTAGATGTCCCATATGTCCTTAACGTCCCAGACGTCCCAGTTGTCCCATATGTCCCTAACGTCCCAGCCGTCCCAGATGTCCCACATGTCCCATATGTCCCTAATATCCCAGGCGTCCTAGATATTCCATATGTCCCTAGCGTCCTAGACGTCCTAAATGTTTCATATGTCCCTAACGTCCCAGACGTCCCAGGTGTTCCATATGTCCCTAACGTCCCAGACGTCCTAGATGTCCCATATGTCCTTAACGTCCCAGACTTCCCAGACGTCCTAGATGTCCCATATGTCCTTAACGTCCCAGATGTCCCAGATGTCCCATATGTCCCTAACGTCCCAGCCGTCCCAGATGTCCCATATGTCCCTAATGTCCCAGGTGTCCTAGATATTCTATATGTCCTTAATGTCCCAGACGTCCTAAATGTCCCATATGTCCCTAACGTCCCAAACGTCCCATTTGTCCCATATGTCCCTAATGTCCCAGGCGTCCTAAATGTCCCATAAGTTCTTAACGTCCCAGACGTTCCAGACGTCCTAGATGTCCCATATGTCCTTAACGTCCCAGACGTCCTAGATGTCCCATATGTCCCTAACGTCCCAGGTGTCCCAGATGTCCCATATGTCCCATATGTTCCTAATGTCCCAGGCGTCCTAGATATTCCATATGTCCCTAACGTCCCAGACGTTCTAAATGTCCCATATGTCCCTAACGTCCCAGACGTCCCAGATGTCCCATATGTCCTTGACGTCCCAGACGTCCCAGATGTCCCATATGTTCCATATGTCCGTAATGTCTCAGGCGTCACAGATGTCCCATATGTCCCATATGTCCCATATGTCCCTAATGTCCAAGGCGTCCTAAATGTCCCATATGTCCTTAAAGTTCCAGACGTCCCAGACGTCCTAGTTGTCCATATGTCCTTAACGTCCCAGACTTTCCAGATGTCCCATATGTCCCAACGTCTTAGGGGTTCTAAATGTCCCATATGTTCTTAACGTTTCAGACGTCCTAGATGTCCCATATGTTCTTAACGTCTCAGACTTCCCAGATGTCCCATATGTCCCTAGCGTCCCAGGCGTCCTAAATGTCCCATATGTCCTTAGCGTCCCAGACGTCCTAGATGTCCCATATGTCCCATTTGTCCCTATTGTCTTAGGCGTCCCAGATGTCCCATATGTCCCAAATGTACCTAATGTCCTAGGCGTCCTAAATGTCCCATATGTCCTTAACGTCCCAGACGGCCCAGAAGTCCTAGATGTCCCATATGTCCTTAACGTCCCAGACGTCCCAGATGTCTCATATGTCCATAACATCCCAGACGTCCCAGATGTCCCATATGTCCCTAACGTCCCAGATGTCCCAGATGTCCCATATGTCCCTAACGTCCCTGACGTCCTAGATGTCCCATATGTCCTTAACGTCTCAGACGTACCACATGACCCATATGTCCCTTACGTCCCAGACATCCTAGATGTCCCATATGTCCTTAACGTCCCAGACGTCCCAGTTGTCCCATATGTCCCTAACGTCCCAGCCGTCCCAGATGTCCCACATGTCCCATATGTCCCTAATATCCCAGGCGTCCTAGATATTCCATATGTCCCTAGCGTCCCAGACGTCCTAAATGTTTCATATGTCCCTAACGTCCCAGACGTCCCAGGTGTTCCATATGTCCCTAACGTCCCAGACGTCCTAGATGTCCCATATGTCCTTAACGTCCCAGACCTCCCAGACGTCCTAGATGTCCCATATGTCCTTAACGTCCCAGATGTCCCAGATGTCCCATATGTCCCTAACGTCCCAGCCGTCCCAGATGTCCCATATGTCCCTAATGTCCCAGGTGTCCTAGATATTCTATATGTCCTTAATGTCCCAGACGTCCTAAATGTCCCATATGTCCCTAACGTCCCAAACGTCCCATTTGTCCCATATGTCCCTAATGTCCCAGGCGTCCTAAATGTCCCATAAGTTCTTAACGTCCCAGACGTTCCAGACGTCCTAGATGTCCCATATGTCCTTAACGTCCCAGACGTCCTAGATGTCCCATATGTCCCTAACGTCCCAGGTGTCCCAGATGTCCCATATGTCCCATATGTTCCTAATGTCCCAGGCGTCCTAGATATTCCATATGTCCCTAACGTCCTAGACGTCCTAAATGTCCCATATGTCCTTAACGTCCCAGACGTCCCAGATGTCCCATATGTTCCATATGTCCGTAATGTCTCAGGCGTCACAGATGTCCCATATGTCCCATATGTCCCATATGTCCCTAATGTCCAAGGCGTCCTAAATGTCCCATATGTCCTTAAAGTTCCAGACGTCCCAGACGTCCTAGTTGTCCCATATGTCCTTAACGTCCCAGACGTCCCAGATGTCCCATATGCCCCATATGTCCCTAATGTCCGAGGCGTCCTAAATGTCCCATATGTACTTAACGTCCCAGACGTCCCAGACGTCCTAGATGTCCCATATGTCCTTAACGCCCCAGACGTCCCAAATATCCCATATGTCCCTAACGTCCCAGACGTCCCAGATGTCCCATATGTCCCATTTGTCCCTAATGTCCCAGGCGTTCCAGATGGCCCATATGCCCATATGTCCCTAATGTCCCAGGCGTCCTAAATGTCCCATATGTACTTAACGTCCCAGACGTCCCAGACGTCCTAGATGTCCCATATGTCCCTAGCATCCCAGACGTCAAAGATGTCCCATATGTCCTATATGTCCCTAATGTCCCAGGCGTCGTAGATGTTCCATATGTCCCTAACGTCCCAGACGTCCTAAATGTCCCATATGTCCCATATGTCCCTAACGTCCCAGACGTCCCAGATGTCCCATATGTCCCATTTGTCCCTAATGTCCCAGGCGTCCCAGATGGCCCATATGTCCCTATTGTCCCAGGCGTCCTACATGTCCCATATGTCCTTAATGTCCCAGACGTCCTAGATGTCCCATATGTCCCTAGCATCCCAGGCGTCTCAGATGTCCCATATGTCCCATATGCCCCTAATCTCCCAGGCGTCCTAAATGTCCCACGTGTCCTCAACGTCCCAGACGTCCCAGACGTCCTAGATGTCCCTTATGTCCTTAACGTCCCAGACCTCCCAGATGTCCCATATGTCCCATATGTCCTTAATGTCCCAGGCGTCCTAAATGTCCCATATGTCCCTAACGTCCCAGACGTACTTGATGTCCTATATGTCCCTAACGTCCCAGACTTCCCAGATGTCCCATATGTCCCTAACGTCCCAGACGTCCCAGATGTCCCATATGTCCCTTACGTCCCAGACGTCCTAAATGCCCCATATGTCCCTAACGTCCCAGACGTCCTAGCTGTCCCGTAAGTCCCTAACGTCCGAGACGTCCCAGTTATCCCATATGTCCCATATGTCCCTAATGTCCCAGGCGTCCTAAATGTCCCATATGTCCCTAACGTCCCAGACGTACTTGATGTCCTATATGTCCCTAACGTCCCAGATGTCCCAGATGTCTCATATGTCCCTAACGTCCCAGACGTCCCAGATGTCCTATATGTCCCTAACGTCCCAGACGTCCCAGATGTCCCATATGTCTTTAACGTCCTAAACGTCCCATATGTCCCATATGTCCCTAATGTCCCAGGCGTCCTAAATGTTCCATATGTACCTAACGTCTCAGAGGTACTTGATGTCCTATATGTCCCTAACGTCCCAGACGTCGCAGATGTCCCATATGTCCCTAACGTCCCAGACGTCCTAGATGTCCCATATGTCCCTAACGTCCCAGACGTCCCAGATGTCCCATATGTCTTTAACGTCCTAGACGTCCCAGATGTCTCATATGTCCCTAAAGTCCCAGACGTCCCAGATATCCCATATGTCCCATGTGTCCCTAATGTCCCAGGCGTCCTAAATGTCCCATATGTCCTTAACGTCCCAGACGACACAGACGTCCTAGATGTCCCATATGTCCTTAACGTCCCAGACGTCCCAGATGTCCCATATGTCCCATATGTTCTTAATCTCCCAGGCGTCCTAAATGTCCCATATGTCTTTAACGTCCCAGACGTCCCAGACGTCCTAGTTGTCCCATATGTCCTTAACGTCCCAGACGTCCCAGATGTCCCTAATGTCCCAGACGTCCCAGATGTCCCATATGTCCCATATGTCCCTAATGTCCCAGGCGTCCCAGATGTCCCATATGTCCCATATGTCCCTAATGTCCGAGGCGTCCTAAATGTCCCATATCTCCTTAACGTCCCAGACGTCCCAGACGTCCTAGATGTCCCATATGTCCCTAACGTCCCAGACGTCCCAGATGTCCCATATGTCCCTAACGTCCCAGACGTTCTAGATGTCCCATATGTCCTTAACGTCCCAGACGTCCTAAATGTCCTATATGTCCCTAACGTCCCAGACGTCCCAGATGTCCCATATGTCCCTAACGTCTCAGACGTCCCAGATGTCCCATATGTCCCATATGTCCCTAATATCCCAGGCGTCCTAAATGTCCCATATGTTCTTAACGTCCCAGACGTCCCAGATGTCCCATATGTCCTATATGTCCTTAATATCCCAGGCGTCCCAGATGTCCCATATGTCCCATATGTCCCTAATATCCCAAGCGTCCTAAATGTCCCATATGTCCTTAACGTCCCAGACGTCCCAGACGTCCTAGATGTCCCATATGTTCCTAACGTCCCAGACGTCTTAGATATCCCATATGTCCCATATGTCCCTAATGTCCCAGGCGTCCTAAATGTCCTATATGTATTTAACGTCCCAGACGTCCTAGATGTACTATATGTCCTCAACGTTACAAACGTCCCACATGTCCCATATGTTCCTAACGTCCCAGACGTCCCAGATGTCCCACATGTCCCATATGTTGTCAGGGTAGATAGACGGTCGGCCTTACCTTTTGGCGAAAGTTATATTTGATATTTTGCCGGCTGGTAACTATCGGCCTAATTGGGCTAGCTCGCCGCGAGGGTCGCAGGGTTCCAACTATGCTGAAAAAAACACTATACGAAATACGAAGAGAATGGGCGCCAGGTCCTAGACTCAGATCCAATTCCTTGTGTCGGACCTTACACAAGGTCGAAGATAAAAACCAGCAAGTTAAACAAAATCAAAGCATCGACCAATCAGAATATCACAGCTTTATTAATATTGGTAGGTACTATAGTGCATATCCAACATAAAAGTATAGATCCAAAATCACAGTAAATTATCACAATTAACACCAGAAATAATAATACGACTAATGGTTACAAGTACATAAAACAATTGACCTAAGAATCCAACTCGAGGTGTCCGAACTGCGAAATTAGCCTGAAGGGCGTAACAACTAGGTACCTCAAAACTTATATCGAAGCAATATACTCAAAACATGACTAGATAAATTACCAATGACGTTCACCGTGAAGCGGAAAACGGCACGACACGAAGCATGACTACATTAACCCAATAAAATAAACTAAGAAAGCTTTAAATAGACTATAAATCCCCGTGAAGCGGAGTACAAAATCAAGGGTGCGAATAACGCAAGCAAAATATGCAATGCCAACATCTAACCCCGACGGTTGGCCTAAAAATTAACTTTAAGACACACAAAATTTAGATGGGGTGGTTCCAGCACGTTATGAGATCTCACAGGGGTTTGCTAGTTCCTAAAGGAAAGTCATAAAGTATTTCCTGACGTACTAAGAACTGCTTGCGGGTATTCTAGCCGAGAACTAGTTTATCACAAAATCAAAAACGGGAGGCTACATAATCTCAACAAAAATCCCGTTGGTAGCAGTTTTGCCACCGCAAAAAAAAATTTAGCTCTAGCAAGTGATCTTAAATAAACAACAAGGTTAATGCAATACGCGACGTCAAAAAAAACTACAGTGATTACAAAAGCAGCCTCAAAGCCAAATCATAACAAAATTACACATGGCTGCTATCCACAGAGGTAAGTAAATTAATCAATCTCATATCTAGTAGCTCAGATTAACACCAAAAATCGATATGCACAAAAACTCTAAAATAGCAGTTCGGAAGGTCATACTAAACAGTTCAAAAGCAATTCAAATAAACGAACGATACAAATTAAAACGTTACAAAACCTCAGATGCATACGGCACGTGGAGGCCGAGCTGTTGGAAGAGATGCAAGAGTCCAGGTGCGTTGGGCAGCGCTCGCAGAGGGAACGACCGCAAATCCAGGCCGCAGAGGCGAGCGGCCAGCCGGCTCGTGGAGCACCGCATGATCCAGGCAAAACCAAATGCACGACGACGAACAGGACCAATCCAGGTAATAAAACTCAATTCCATGGCGTTTAAAAACGCATTTCCATGGCGTATAACTAATTAACGCATTTCCTTGGCGTAGAATAGTTGCCTGCGAATGGTGACGAACAGCCTAACGCTCCATTCGATCGAGAAGAGCCCACTTCAAAACCGCAAGAAAAGCGAACGAACGCTGGTAGCAACTCCCAACGGCTTCCAGAACGTTCCAAAGGGCGCCTTGCCTCCAAAAATCCCTCAAAACGACGAGGACGGCTATAACCAAAGCCAGAGAAGCAAAAGGTTCCCAGGGCACAAACTTCAACGATCGAAGCGATGGAAAAGAATGGAATGCCAATTGGCCAGAGCAATTCACGATCTCAGGTTATCAATGTCAAAGTCAAATTCGAAAAAAGGAAGAAAAACTATAAGAGTGCAGATTGTATGTGCAGGACTGATAACAAAGTGTTCCTTTTAATTCAAAATTGAGGCTGAAGGTATTTGGGTTGCCTAACTATGGATAAAGTACTGTATATTTAGAGAATAAAAGTAAATTGCCAAATCTGACTAATTATTTCAGTTAACAAGTAGGAAAATGTCAAAATGAGCGTAACAGTCCCTAACGTCCCAGACGTCCCAGATGTCTTACATGTTCCTAACGTCCCAGACGTCCCAGCTGTCCCGTATGTCTCTAACGTCCCAGACGTCCCAGACGTCCTAGATGTTTCATATGTCCCTAATGTCCCAGGCGTCCTAAATGTCCCATATGTCCTTATTCTCCCACACGTCCCAGACGTCCCAGATGTCCCATATGTCTTTAACGTCCCAGACGTCTCAGATGTCCCATATGTCCAATATTTCCTTAATGTCCCAGGCGTCCTAGATGTTCCATATGTCCCTAACGTCCCAGACGTCCTAAATGTCCCATATGTTCCTAGCGTCCCAAACGTCCCAGCTGTCCCGTATGTCTCTAACGTCCCAGACGTCCCAGACGTCCTAGATGTCCCATATGTCCTGTCAGGGAAGATAGACGGTCGGCCTTACCTTTTGGCGAAAGTTATATTTGATATTTTGCCAGCTGGTAACTATCGGCCTAATTGGGCTAGCTCGCCGCGAGGGTCGCAGGGTTCCAACTATGCTGAAAAAAACACTATACGAAATACGAAGAGAATGGGCGCCAGGTCCTAGACTCAGATCCAATTCCTTGTGTCGGACCTTACACAAGGTCGAAGATAAAAACCAGCAAGTTAAACAAAATCAAAGCATCGACCAATCAGAATATCACAGCTTTATTAATATTGGTAGGTACTATAGTGCATATCCAACATAAAAGTATAGATCCAAAATCACAGTAAATTATCACAATTAACACCAGAAATAATAATACGACTAATGGTTACAAGTACATAAAACAATTGACCTAAGAATCCAACTCGAGGTGTCCGAACTGCGAAATTAGCCTGAAGGGCGTAACAACTAGGTACCTCAAAACTTATATCGAAGCAATATACTCAAAACATGACTAGATAAATTACCAATGACGTTCACCGTGAAGCGGAAAACGGCACGACACGAAGCATGACTACATTAACCCAATAAAATAAACTAAGAAAGCTTTAAATAGACTATAAATCCCCGTGAAGCGGAGTACAAAATCAAGGGTGCGAATAACGCAAGCAAAATATGCAATGCCAACATCTAACCCCGACGGTTGGCCTAAAAATTAACTTTAAGACACACAAAATTTAGATGGGGTGGTTCCAGCACGTTATGAGATCTCACAGGGGTTTGCTAGTTCCTAAAGGAAAGTCATAAAGTATTTCCTGACGTACTAAGAACTGCTTGCGGGTATTCTAGCCGAGAACTAGTTTATCACAAAATCAAAAACGGGAGGCTACATAATCTCAACAAAAATCCCGTTGGTAGCAGTTTTGCCACCGCAAAAAAAAATTTAGCTCTAGCAAGTGATCTTAAATAAACAACAAGGTTAATGCAATACGCGACGTCAAAAAAAACTACAGTGATTACAAAAGCAGCCTCAAAGCCAAATCATAACAAAATTACACATGGCTGCTATCCACAGAGGTAAGTAAATTAATCAATCTCATATCTAGTAGCTCAGATTAACACCAAAAATCGATATGCACAAAAACTCTAAAATAGCAGTTCGGAAGGTCATACTAAACAGTTCAAAAGCAATTCAAATAAACGAACGATACAAATTAAAACGTTACAAAACCTCAGATGCATACGGCACGTGGAGGCCGAGCTGTTGGAAGAGATGCAAGAGTCCAGGTGCGTTGGGCAGCGCTCGCAGAGGGAACGACCGCAAATCCAGGCCGCAGAGGCGAGCGGCCAGCCGGCTCGTGGAGCACCGCATGATCCAGGCAAAACCAAATGCACGACGACGAACAGGACCAATCCAGGTAATAAAACTCAATTCCATGGCGTTTAAAAACGCATTTCCATGGCGTATAACTAATTAACGCATTTCCTTGGCGTAGAATAGTTGCCTGCGAATGGTGACGAACAGCCTAACGCTCCATTCGATCGAGAAGAGCCCACTTCAAAACCGCAAGAAAAGCGAACGAACGCTGGTAGCAACTCCCAACGGCTTCCAGAACGTTCCAAAGGGCGCCTTGCCTCCAAAAATCCCTCAAAACGACGAGGACGGCTATAACCAAAGCCAGAGAAGCAAAAGGTTCCCAGGGCACAAACTTCAACGATCGAAGCGATGGAAAAGAATGGAATGCCAATTGGCCAGAGCAATTCACGATCTCAGGTTATCAATGTCAAAGTCAAATTCGAAAAAAGGAAGAAAAACTATAAGAGTGCAGATTGTATGTGCAGGACTGATAACAAAGTGTTCCTTTTAATTCAAAATTGAGGCTGAAGGTATTTGGGTTGCCTAACTATGGATAAAGTACTGTATATTTAGAGAATAAAAGTAAATTGCCAAATCTGACTAATTATTTCAGTTAACAAGTAGGAAAATGTCAAAATGAGCGTAACAGTCCCTAACGTCCCAGACGTCCCAGATGTCTTACATGTTCCTAACGTCCCAGACGTCCCAGCTGTCCCGTATGTCTCTAACGTCCCAGACGTCCCAGACGTCCTAGATGTTTCATATGTCCCTAACGTCCCAGATGTCCTAGGTGTCTTATATGTCCCCAACGTCCCAGACGTCCCAGACGTCCGAGACGTTCCATATGTCCCATATGTCCCTAATGTCCCAGGCATCCTAGATGTCCCATATGTCCCTAACGTCCCAGACGTCCTTAATGTCCCATATGTCCCTAACGTCCCAGACGTCTTAGATGTCCCATATGTCCTTAACGTCCGAGACGTCCCAGATGTCCCATATGCCCCTAACGTCCCAGACGTCCCAGATGTCCCATATGTCCCATATGTCCATAATGTCCCAGGCGTCCTAAATGTCCCATATGTCCTTAACGTCCCAGACGTCCCTAACGTCCTAGATGTCTGATATGTCTTTAGCGTCCCAGGCGTCCCAGATGTGCCATATGTCCCTAACGTCCCAGACGTCCCAGATGTCCCATATGTCCCATATGTCCCTAATGATCCAGGCGTCCCAGATGTTCCATATGTCCCATATGTCCCTAATGTCCCAGGCATCCTAAATGTCCCATATGTCCATAACGTCCCAGACGTCCCAGACGTCCTAGATGTCCCATTTGTCTTTAACGTCCCAGACGTCCCATATGTCCCATATGTCCCTAACGTCCCAGACGTCCTAGATGTCCCATATGTCCCTAACGTCCCAGTCGTAGTAGATGTCCTATATGCTCCTAACGTCCCAGACGTCCCAGATGTCCCATATGTCCCTAACGTTCCAGTCGTTATAGATGTCCCATATGCCCTTAACGTCCCATATGTCCATAACGTCCCAAATGTCCTACATGTCCCATATGTCTTTAACGTCCCAGACGTTCTAGATGTCCTATATGTCCCTAACGTCCCAGACATCCCGGATGTCCCATATGTCCCTAACGTCCCAGACGTCCTAGATGTCCCATATGTCCTTAACGGCCCAGACGTCCCATATGTCCCATATGTCCCTAATGACTTAGGCGTCCCAGATGTCCCATATGTCCCAAATGTCCCTAATGTCCCAGGAGTCCTAAATTTCTCATATGTCCTTAACGTCCCAGACGTCCCAGATGTTCTAGATGTCCCATATGTCCTTAACGTCCCAGACGTCCCAGATGTCCCATATGTCCCTAACGTCCCAGACGTCTCAGATGTCCCATATGTCCCATATGTCCCTAATGTCCCAGGCGTCCAAGATGTCCCATATGTCCCTAATGTCCCTAATGTCCCAGGCGTCCTAAATGTTCCATATGTCCCATATGTCCCTAATGTCCCAGGAGTCCTAAATTTCTCATATGTCCTTAACGTCCCAGACGTCCCAGACGTCCTAGATGTCCCATATGTCCTTAACGTCCCAGACGTCCCAGATGTCCCATATGTCCCTAACGTCCCAGTTGTCCCAGATGTCCCATATGTCCCATATGTCCCTAATGTCCCAGGCGTCCTAAATGTCCCATATGTCCTTAACGTCCCAGACGTCCCAGACGTCCTAGATGTCCCTTATGTCCTTAACGTCCCAGACGTCCCAGTTGTCCCATATATCCCTAATGTCCCAGGTGTCCTAAATGTCCCATATGTCCTTATCGTCCCACACGCCCCAGACGTCCCAGATGTCCCATATGTCCCTAACGTCCCAGACGTCCTAGATGTCCCATGTGTCCCTAACGTCCCAGACGTTCCAGATGTCTCATATGTTTCATATGTCCTTAATGTCCCAGACGTCCCAGACGTCCTAGATATCCCATTTGTCCCTAAAGTCCCAGACGTCCCAGATGTCCCATTTGTGCCATATGTCCCTAATGTCTTAGGCATCCCATATGTCCCAAATGTCCTATATGTCCCTAAAGTCCCAGACGTCCTAGATGTCCCATTTGTCCTTAACGTCCCAGACGTCCCAGATGTCCCAAATGTCCCTAACGTCCCAGACGTCTCAGATGTCCCATGTGTCCCTAACGTCCCAGACGTTCCAGATGTCTCATATGTTTCATATGTCCTTAATGTCCCAGACGTCCCAGACGTCCTAGATATCCCATTTGTCCCTAAAGTCCCAGACGTCCCAGATGTCCCATTTGTGCCATATGTCCCTAATGTCTTAGGCATCCCATATGTCCCAAATGTCCTATATGTCCCTAATGTCCCAGGCGTCCTAAATGTCCCATATGTCCTTAACGTCCCAGACGTCCCAGACGTCCTAGATGTCCCACATGTCCTTGACGTACCAGACGTCCCAGATGTCCCATATGTCCATAATGTCCCAGGCGTCCTAAATGTCCCATATGCCCTTAACGTCCCAGACGTCCCTAACGTCCTAGATGTCTGATATGTCCTTAGCGTCCCAGGCGTCCCAGATGTCCCATATGTCCCTAACGTCCCAGACGTCCCAGATGTCCCATATGTCCCATATGTCCCTAATGTTCCAGGCGTCCCAGATGTTCCATATGTCCCATATGTCCCTAATGTCCCAGGCGTCCTAAATGTCCCATATGTCCATAACGTCCCAGACATCCTAGATGTCCCATTTGTCCTTAACGTCCCAGACGTCCCATATGTCCCATATGTCCCTAACGTCCCAGACGTCCTAGATGTCCCATATGTCCCTAACGTCCCAGACGTCCTAGATGTCCTATATGCTCCTAACGTCCCAGACGTCCCAGATGTCCCATATGTCCCTAACGTTCCAGTCGTTATAGATGTCCCATATGCCCTTAACGTCCCATATGTCCATAACGTCCCAAACGTCCTACATGTCCCATATGTCTTTAACGTCCCAGACGTTCTAGATGTCCTATATGTCCCTAACGTCCCAGACATCCCGGATGTCCCATATGTTCCTAACGTCCCAGACGTCCTAGATGTCCCATATGTCCTTAACGGCCCAGACGTCCCATATGTCCCATATGTCCCTAATGACTTAGGAGTCCCAGATGTCCCATATGTCTTTAACGTCCCAGACGTCCCAGATGTCCCATATGTCCCTAATGTCCCAGGAGTCCTAAATTTCACATATGTTCTTAACGTCCCAGACGTCCCAGACGTTCTAGATGTCCCATATGTCTTTAACGTCCCAGACGTCCCAGATGTCCCATATGTCCCTAACGTCCCAGACGTCCCAGATGTCCCATATGTCCCATATGTCTCTAATGTCCCAGGCGTCCAAAATGTCCCATATGTCCCTAATGTCCCTAATGTCCCAGGCGTCCTAAATGTCCCATATGTCCCATATGTCCCTAATGTCCCAGGAGTCCTAAATTTCTCATATGTCCTTAACGTCCCAGACGCCCCAGACGTCCTAGATGTCCCATATGTCCTTAACGTCCCAGACGTCCCAGATGTCCCATATGTCCCTAACGTCCCAGACGTCCCAGATGTCCCATAAGTCCCATATGTCCCTAATGTCCCAGGCGTCCTAAATGTCCCATATGTCCTTAACGTCCCAGACGTCCCAGACGTCCTAGATGTCCCTTATGTCCTTATCGTCCCAGACGTCCCAGTTGTCCCATATATCCCTAATGACCCAGGCGTCCTAAATGTCCCATATGTCCTTATCGTCCCACACGTCCCAGACGTCCCAGATGTCCCATATGTCCCTAACGTCCCAGACGTCTCAGATGTCCCATATGTCCCATATTTCCCTAATGTCCCAGGCGTTCCAGATGTCCCATATGTCCCATATGTCCCTAATGTCCCAGGCGTCCTAAATGTCCCATATGTCCTTATTCTCCCACACGTCCCAGACGTCCCAGATGTCCCATATGTCTTTAACGTCCCAGACGTCTCAGATGTCCCATATGTCCAATATTTCCTTAATGTCCCAGGCGTCCTAGATGTTCCATATGTCCCTAACGTCCCAGACGTCCTAAATGTCCCATATGTTCCTAGCGTCCCAAACGTCCCAGCTGTCCCGTATGTCTCTAACGTCCCAGACGTCCCAGACGTCCTAGATGTCCCATATGTCCCTAACGTCCCAGACGTCCCAGATGTCTTACATGTTCCTAACGTCCCAGACGTCCCAGCTGTCCCGTATGTCTCTAACGTCCCAGACGTCCCAGACGTCCTAGATGTTTCATATGTCCCTATCGTCCCAGACGTCCTAGGTGTCTTATATGTCCCTAACGTCCCAGACGTCCCAGACGTCCGAGACGTTCCATATGTCCCATATGTCCCTAATGTCCCAGGCATCCTAGATGTCCCATATGTCCCTAACGTCCCAGACGTCCTTAATGTCCCATATGTCCCTAACGTCCCAGACGTCTTAGATGTGCCATATGTCCTTAACGTCCGAGACGTCCCAGATGTCCCATATGCCCCTAACGTCCCAGACGTCCCAGATGTCCCATATGTCCCATATGTCCATAATGTCCCAGGCGTCCTAAATGTCCCATATGTCCTTAACGTCCCAGACGTCCCTAACGTCCTAGATGTCTGATATGTCTTTAGCGTCCCAGGCGTCCCAGATGTGCCATATGTCCCTAACGTCCCAGACGTCCCAGATGTCCCATATGTCCCATATGTCCCTAACGTTCCAGGCGTCCCAGATGTTCCATATGTCCCATATGTCCCTAATGTCCCAGGCATCCTAAATGTCCCATATGTCCATAACGTCCCAGACGTCCCAGACGTCCTAGATGTCCCATTTGTCTTTAACGTCCCAGACGTCCCATATGTCCCATATGTCCCTAACGTCCCAGACGTCCTAGATGTCCCATATGTCCCTAACGTCCCAGTCGTAGTAGATGTCCTATATGCTCCTAACGTCCCAGACGTCCCAGATGTCCCATATGTCCCTTACGTTCCAGTCGTTATAGATGTCCCATATGCCCTTAACGTCCCATATGTCCATAACGTC
This sequence comes from Agriotes lineatus, assembly GCA_940337035.1. Classification (NCBI taxonomy): domain Eukaryota; kingdom Metazoa; phylum Arthropoda; class Insecta; order Coleoptera; family Elateridae; genus Agriotes; species Agriotes lineatus. Next base: position 142,138 of record CALNHX010002866.1, read on the forward strand.
CCAAACGTCCTACATGTCCCATATGTCTTTAACGTCCCAGACGTTCTAGATGTCCTATATGTCCCTAACGTCCCAGACATCCCGGATGTCCCATATGTCCCTAACGTCCCAGACGTCCTAGATGTCCCATATGTCCTTAACGGCCCAGACGTCCCATATGTCCCATATGTCCCTAATGACTTAGGCGTCCCAGATGTCCCATATGTCCCAAATGTCCCTAATGTCCCAGGAGTCCTAAATTTCTCATATGTCCTTAACGTCCCAGACGTCCCAGATGTTCTAGATGTCCCATATGTCCCTAACGTCCCAGACGTCCTAGTTGTCCAATATGTCCCTAACGTCCCAGACGTCCCAGTCGTCCGAGATGTTCCATATGTCCCATATGTCCCTAATGTCCCAGGCATCCTAGATGTCCCATATGTCCCTAACGTCCCAGACGTCCTAAATGTCCCATATGTCCCTAACGTCCCAGACGTCCTAGATGTCCCATAAGTCCTTAACGTCCCAGACGTCCCAGATGTCCCATATGTCCCATGTGTCCCTAATGTCCCAGGCGTCATAAATGTCCCATATGTCCTTATTGTCCCAGACGTCCCAGCTGTCCCATATGCCTTTAACGTCCCAGACGTCCCAGATGTCCCATATGTTCCATATGTCCCAAATGTCTGAGGCGTCCCAGATGTCCCATATGTCCTTAACGTCCGAGACGTCCCAGATGTCCCATATGCCCCTAACGTCCCAGACGTCCCAGATGTCCCATATGTCCCTAATGTCCCAGGCGTCCTAAATGTCCATATGTCCTTAACGTCCCAGACGCCCCAGACGTCCTAGATGTTCCATATGTCCTTAACGTCCCAGACGTCCCAGATGTCCCATATGTCCTTAAAGTCCCAGACGTCCCAGATGTCCCATATGTCCCATATGTCCCTAATGTCTCAGGCGTCCTAGATGTTCCATATGTCCCTAACGTCCCAGACGTCCCAGCTGTCCCCTATGTCCCTAACGTCTTAGACGTCCCAGACGTCGTAGATGTCCCATATGTCCCTAACGTCCCAGACGTCCCAGATGTTCCGTATGTCCCTAACGTCTCAGACGTCCCAGATGTCCTAGATGACCCATATGTCCCTAATGTCCCAGGCGTCCTATATGTCCCATAGGTCCCATATGTCCCTAATGTTCCAGGCGTCCTAAATGTCCCATTTGTCCTTAACGTCCCAGACGTCCCAGACGTCTTAGATGTCCCATATGTCCTTAACGTCCCAGACGTCCCAGATGTCCCAGGTGTGCCATATGTTCCTAACGTCACAAACGTCCCATATGTCCCATATGTCCCTAATGTCCCAGGCATCCTATATGTACCATAGGTCCCATATGTCCCTAATGTTCCAGGCGTCCTAAATGTCCCATTTGTCCTTAACGTCCCAGACGTCCCAGACGTCTTAGATGTCCCATATGTCCTTAACGTCCCAGACGTCCCAGATGTCCCATATGTCCCTAACGTCCCAGACGTCCAAGATGTCCCATATGTCCCATATGTCCCTAATGTCCCAGGCGTCCTAAATGTCCTATGTGTCCTTAACGTCCCAGACGTCCCAGACGTCCTAGATGTCCCATACGTCCTTAACGTCCCAGACGTCCTAGATGTCCCATATGTCCCTAACGTCCCAGACGTCCCAGATGTCCCATATGTCCCATATGTCCTTAATGTCCCAGGCGTCCTAGATGTTCCATATGTCATTAACGTCCCAGACGTTTTAATTGTCCCATATGTCCCTAACGTCCCAGCCGTCCCGGCTGCCCCGTATGTCCCTAACGTCCCAGACGTCCCAGACGTCCTAGATGTCCCATATGTCCTTAACATGCCAGACGTCCTAGATGTCCTATATGTCCCTAACGTCCCAGACGCCCCAGACCTCCCAGATGTCCCATATGTCCCAAATGTCCCAGGCGTCATAGATGTTCCATATGTCCCATATGTCCCTAATGTCCCAGGCGTCCTAAATGTCCCATATGTCCTTAACGTCTCAGACGTCCCAGACGTCCTAGATGTCCCATTTGTCCTTAACGTCCCAGACGTCCCAGATGGTCCATAAGTCCCTAACGTCCCAGACGTCCTAGATGTCCCATTTGTCCCTAACGTCCCAGACGTTCCAGATGTCCCATATGTTTCATATGTCCTTAATGTCCCAGGCGTCCCAGATGTCCCATATGTCCCATATGTCCCTAAAGTCCCAGACGTCCTAGATGTCCCATGTGTCCTTAACGTCCCAGACGTCCCAAATGTCCCATATGTTTCTAACGTCCCAAACGTCCCAGATGTCCCATATGTCCCTAACGTCAAAGACGTCCTAGATGTCCCATATTTCCTTAACGTCCCAGACCTTCCAGATGTCCCATATGTTCCTAACGTCCCAGACGTCCCAGATGTCCCATATGTTCCATATGTCCCTAATGTCTTAGGCGTCCCATATGTCCCAAATGTCCCATATGTCCCTAATGTCCCAGGCGTCCTAAATGTCCCATATGTCCTTAACGTCCCAGACGTCCCAGACGTCCTAGATGTCCCATATGTTCCATATGTCCCTAATGTCTTAGGCGTCCCATATGTCCCAAATGTCCCATATGTCCCTAATGTCCCAGGCGTCCTAAATGTCCCATATGTCCTTAACGTCCCAGACGTTCCAGATGTCCCATATGTTCCTAACGTCCCAGACGTCCCAGATGTCCCATATGTTCTATATGTCCCTAATGTCTTAGGCGTCCCATATGTCCCCAATGTCCCATATGTCCCAAATGTCCCATATGTCCCTAATGTCCCAGGCGTCCTAAATGTCCCATATGTCCTTAACGTCCCAGACGTCCCAAACGTCCTAGATGTCCCATATGTCCTTAGCGTCCCAGACGTCCCAGATGTCCCCTATGTCCTTAACGTCCCAGACGTCCCAGACGTCCCAGATGTCCCATATGTCCCACATGTCCCTAATGTTCCAGGCGTCCTAAATGTCCCATATATCCTTAACGTCCCAGACGTCCCAGACGTCCCAGATGTCCCATATGTCCCATATGTCCCTAATGTCCCAGGCGTCCTAAAGGTCCCATATGTCCTTAACGTCTCAGACGTCCCAGACGTCCCAGATGTCCCAGACGTCCCAAATGTCCCATATGTCCCTAACGTCCCAGACGTCCTAGATGTCCCATATGTCCCTAACGTCCCAGACGTTCCAGATGTCTCATATGTTTCATATGTCCTTAATGTTCCAGGCGTCCCAGATGTCCCATATGTCCCATTTGTCCCTAAAGTCCCAGACGTCCTAGATGTCCTATGTGTCCTTAACGTCCCAGACGTCCCAAATGTCCCATATCTCCTTAACGTCCCAGACGTCCTATGTGTCCCATATGTCCCTAACGTCCCAGACGTTCCAGATGTCTTATATGTTTCATATGTCCTTAATGTCTTAGGCGTCCCAGATGTCCCATATGTCCCATTTGTCCTTAAAGTCCCAGACGTCCTAGATGTCCCATTTGTCCTTAACTTCCCAGACGTCCCAGATGTCCCATATGTCCCTAACGTCCCAGACGTCCTAGATGTCCCATATGTCCCTAACGTCCCAGACGTTCCAGATGTCTCATATGTTTTATATGTCCTTAATGTCCCAGACGTCCCAGACGTCCTAGATGTCCCATTTGTCCCTAAAGTCCCAGACGTCCCAGATGTCCCATTTGTTCCATATGTCCCTAATGTCTTAGGCGTCCCATATGTCCCAAATGTCCTATATGTCCCTAATGTCCCAGGCGTCCTAAATGTCCCATATGTCCTTAACGTCCCAGACGTCCCAGACGTCCTAGATGTCCCACATGTCCTTGACGTACCAGACGTCCCAAATGTCCCATATGTCCCATATGTCCATAATGTCTTAGGCGTCCTAAATGTCCCATATGTCCTTAACGTCCTAGACGTCCCTAACGTCCTAGATGTCTGATATGTCCTTAGCGTCCCAGGCGTCCCAGATGTCCCATATGTCCCTAACGTCCCAGACGTCCCAGATGTCCCATATGTCCCATATGTCCCTAATGTTCCAGGCGTCCCAGATGCTCCATATGTCCCATATGTCCCTAATGTCCCAGGCATCCTAAATGTCCCATATGTCCATAACGTCCCAGACGTCCCAGACGTCCTAGATGTCCCATTTGTCCTTAACGTCCCTGACGTCCCATATGTCCCATATGTCCCTAACGTCCCAGACGTCCTAGATGTCCCATATGTCCCTAACGTCCCAGACGTCCTAGATGTCCTATATGCTCCTAACGTCCCAGACGTCCCAGATGTCCCATATGTCCCTAACGTTCCAGTCGTTATAGATGTCCCATATGCCCTTAACGTCCCATATGTCCATAACGTCCCAAACGTCCTACATGTCCCATATGTCTTTAACGTCCCAGACATCCCGGATGTCCCATATGTCCCTAACGTCCCAGACGTCCTAGATGTCCCATATGTCCTTAACGGCCCAGACGTCCCATATATCCCATATGTCCCTAATGACTTAGGCGTCCCAGATGTCCCATATGTCCCATATGTCCCTAATGTCCCAGGAGTCCTAAATTTCTCATATGTCCTTAACGTCCCAGACGTCCCAGACGTTCTAGATGTCCCATATGTCCTTAACGTCCCAGACGTCCCAGATGTCCCATATGTCCCTAACGTCCCAGACGTAACAGATGTCCCATATGTCCCATATGTCCCTAATGTCCCAGGCGTCCAAGATGTCCCAAATGTCCCTAATGTCCCTAATGTCCCAGGCGTTCTAAATGTCCCATATGTCCCATATGTCCCTAATGTCCCAGGAGTCCTAAATTTCTCATATGTCCTTAACGTCCCAGACGTCCCAGACGTCCTAGATGTCCCATATGTCCTTAACGTCCCAGACGTCCCAGATGTCCCATATGTCCCTAACGTACCAGACGTCCCAGATGTCCCATATGTCCCTAATGTCCCAGGCGTCCTAAATGTCCCATATGTCCTTAACGTCCCAGACGTCCCAGACGTCCTAGATGTCCCTTATGTCCTTAACGTCCCAGACGTCCCAGTTGTCCCATATATCCCTAATGTCCCAGGTGTCCTAAATGTCCCATATGTCCTTATCGTCCCACACGTCCCAGACGTCCCAGATGTCCCATATGTCCCTAACGTCCCAGACGTCCTAGTTGTCCTATATGTCCCTAACGTCCCAGACGTCCCAGTCGTCCGAGATGTTCCATATGTCCCTAACATCTCAGACGTCCTAGATGTCCCATATGTCCCATATGTCCCTAATGTCCCAGGCGTCCTAAATGTCCTATGTGTCCTTAACGTCCCAGACGTCCCAGACGTCCTAGATGTCCCATACGTCCTTAACGTCCCAGACGTCCTAGATGTCCCATATGTCCCTAACGTCCCAGACGTCCCAGATGTCCCATATGTCCCATATGTCCTTAATATCCCAGGCGTCCTAGATGTTCCATATGTCATTAACGTCCCAGACGTTTTAATTGTCCCATATGTCCCTAACGTCCCAGCCGTCCCGGCTGCCCCGTATGTCCCTAACGTCCCAGACGTCCCAGACGTCCTAGATGTCCCATATGTCCCTAACATCTCAGACGTCCTAGATGTCCTATATGTCCCTAACGTCCCAGACGCCCCAGACCTCCCAGATGTCCTATATGTCCCAAATGTCCCAGGCGTCATAGATGTTCCATATGTCCCATATGTCCCTAATGTCCCAGGCGTCCTAAATGTCCCATATGTCTTTAACGTCTCAGACGTCCCAGACGTCCTAGATGTCCCATTTGTCCTTAACGTCCCAGACGTCCTAGTTGTCCTATATGTCCCTAACGTCCCAGACGTTCTAGATGTCCCATATGTTTCATATGTCCTTAATGTCCCAGGCGTCCCAGATGTCCCATATGTCCCATATGTCCCTAACGTCCCAGACGTTCCAGATGTCCCATATGTTTCATATGTCCTTAATGTCCCAGGCGTCCCAGATGTTCCATAAGTCCCTAACGTCCCAGACGTCCTAGATGTCCCATATGTCCCTAACGTCCCAGACGTTCCAGATGTCCCATATGTTTCATATGTCCTTAATGTCCCAGGCGTCCCAGATGTCCCATATGTCCCATATGTCCCTAAAGTCCCAGACGTCCTAGATGTCCCATGTGTCCTTAACGTCCCAGACGTCCCAAATGTCCCATATGTTTCTAACGTCCCAAACGTCCCAGATGTCCCATATGTCCCTAACGTCCCAGACGTCCCAGATGTCCCATATGTTCCATATGTCCCTAATGTCTTAGGCGTCCCATATGTCCCAAATGTCCCATATGTCCCTAATGTCCCAGGCGTCCTAAATGTCCCATATGTCCTTAACGTCCCAGACGTCCCAGACGTCCTAGATGTCCCATATGTTCCATATGTCCCTAATGTCTTAGGCGTCCCATATGTCCCAAATGTCCCATATGTCCCTAATGTCCCAGGCGTCCTAAATGTCCCATGTGTCCTTAACGTCCCAGACGTCCCAAATGTCCCATATGTTTCTAACGTCCCAGACGTCCCAGATGTCCCATATGTTCCATATGTCCCTAATGTCTTAGGCGTCCCATATGTCCCAAATGTCCCATATGTCCCTAATGTCCCAGGCGTCCTAAATGTCCCATATGTCCTTAACGTCCCAGACGTCCCAGACGTCCTAGATGTCCCATATGTTCCATATGTCCCTAATGTCTTAGGTGTCCCATATGTCCCAAATGTCCCATATGTCCCTAATGTCCCAGGCGTCCTAAATGTCCCATATGTCCTTAACGTCCCAGACGTTCCAGATGTCCCATATGTTCCTAACGTCCCAGACGTCCCAGATGTCCCATATGTTCCATATGTCCCTAATGTCTTAGGCGTCCCATATGTCCCCAATGTCCCATATGTCCCAAATGTCCCATATGTCCCTAATGTCCCAGGCGTCCTAAATGTCCCATATGTCCTTAACGTCCCAGACGTCCCAAACGTCCTAGATGTCCCATATGTCCTTAGTGTCCCAGACGTCCCAGATGTCCCCTATGTCCCTAACGTCCCAGACGTCCCAGATGTCCCAGATGTCCCATATGTCCCACATGTCCCTAATGTTTCAAGCGTCCTAAATGTCCCATATATCCTTAACGTCCCAGACGTCCCAGACGTCCCAGATGTCCCATATGTCCCATATGTCCCTAATGTCCCAGGCGTCCTAAATGTCCCATATGTACTTAACGTCTCAGACGTCCCAGACGTCCCAGATGTCCCAGACGTCCCAAATGTCCCATATGTCCCTAACGTCCCAGACGTCCTAGATGTCCCATATGTCCCTAACGTCCCAGACGTTCCAGATGTCTCATATGTTTCATATGTCCTTAATGTTCCAGGCGTCCCAGATGTCCCATATGTCCCATTTGTCCCTAAAGTCCCAGACGTCCTAGATGTCCTATGTGTCCTTAACGTCCCAGACGTCCCAAATGTCCCATATCTCCCTAACGTCCCGGACGTCCTATGTGTCCCATATGTCCCTAACGTCCCAGACGTTCCCGATGTCTTATATGTTTCATATGTCCTTAATGTCTTAGGCGTCCCAGATGTCCCATATGTCCCATTTGTCCCTAAAGTCCCAGACGTCCTAGATGTCCCATTTGTCTTTAACGTCCCAGACGTCCCAGATGTCCCATATGTCCCTAACGTCCCAGACGTCCTAGATGTCCCATATGTCCCTAACGTCCCAGACGTTCCAGATGTCTCATATGTTTTATATGTCCTTAATGTCCCAGACGTCCCAGACGTCCTAGATATCCCATTTGTCCCTAAAGTCCCAGACGTCCCAGATGTCCCATTTGTTCCATATGTCCCTAATGTCTTAGGCGTCCCATATGTCCCAAATGTCCTATATGTCCCTAATGTCCCAGGCGTCCTAAATGTCCCATATGTCCTTAACGTCCCAGACGTCCCAGACGTCCTAGATGTCTGATATGTCCTTAGCGTCCCAGGCGTCCCAGATGTCCCATATGTCCCTAACGTCCCAGACGTCCCTAACGTCCTAGATGTCTGATATGTCCTTAGCGTCCCAGGCGTCCCAGATGTCCCATATGTCCCTAACGTCCCAGACGTCCCAGATGTCCCATATGTCCCATATGTCCCTAATGTTCCAGGCGTCCCAGATGTTCCATATGTCCCATACGTCCCTAATGTCCCAGGCATCTTAAATGTCCCATATGTCCATAATGTCTTAGGCGTCCTAAATGTCCCATATGTCCTTAACGTCCCAGACGTCCCTAACGTCCTAGATGTCTGATATGTCCTTAGCGTCCCAGGCGTCCCAGATGTCCCATATGTCCCTAACGTCCCAGACGTCCCAGATGTCCCATATGTCCCATATGTCCCTAATGTCCCAGGCATCTTAAATGTCCCATATGTCCATAACGTCCCAGACGTCCCAGACGTCCTAGATGTCCCATTTGTCCTTAACGTCCCAGACGTCCCATATGTCCCATATGTCCCTAACGTACCAGACGTCCTAGATGTCCCATATGTCCCTAACGTCCCAGACGTCCTAGATGTCTTATATGCTCCTAACGTCCCAGACGTCCCAGATGTCCCATATGTCCCTAACGTTCCAGTCGTTATAGATGTCCCATATGCCCTTAACGTCCCATATGTCCATAACGTCCCAAACGTCCTACATGTCCCATAAGTCTTTAACGTCCCAGATGTTCTAGATGTCCTATATGTCCCTAACGTCCCAGACATCCCGGATGTCCCATATGTTCCTAACGTCCCAGACGTCCTAGATGTCCCATATGTCCTTAACGGCCCAGACGTCCCATATGTCCCATATGTCCCTAATGACTTAGGCGTCCCAGATGTCCCATATGTCCCATATGTCCCTAATGTCCCAGGAGTCCTAAATTTCTCATATGTCCTTAACGTCCCAGACGTCCCAGACGTTCTAGATGTCCCATATGTCCTTAACGTCCCAGACGTTCCAGATGTCCCATATGTCCCTAACGTCCCAGACGTTCCAGATGTCCCATATGTCCCATATGTCCCTAATGTCCCAGGCGTCCAAGATGTCCCATATGTCCCTAATGTCCCTAATGTCCCAGGCGTCCTAAATGTCTCATATGTCCCATATGTCCTTAATGTCCCAGGAGTCCTAAATTTCTCATATGTCCTTAACGTCCCAGACGTCCCAGACGTCCTAGATGTCCCATATGTCCTTAACGTCCCAGACGTCCCAGATGTCCCATATGTCCCTAACGTCCCAGACGTCCCAGATGTCCCATATGTCCCTAATGTCCCAGGCGTCCTAAATGTCCCATATGTCCTTAACGTCCCAGACGTCCCAGACGTCCTAGATGTCCCTTATGTCCTTAACGTCCCAGACGTCCCAGTTGTCCCATATATCCCTAATGTCCCAGGTGTCCTAAATGTCCCATATGTCCTTATCGTCCCACACGTCCCAGACGTCCCAGATGTCCCATATGTCCCTAACGTCCCAGACGTCTCAGATGTCCCATATGTCCCATATTTCCCTAATGTCCCAGGCGTTCCAGATGTCCCATATGTCCCATATGTCCCTAATGTCCCAGGCGTTCTAAATGTCCCATATGTCTTTATTTTCCCACACGTCCCAGACGTCCCAGATGTCCCATATGTCCCATATGTCCCTAATGTTCCAGGCGTCCTAAATGTCCCATATGTCCTTAACGTCTCAGACGTCCCAGACGTCCCAGATGTCCCAGACGTCCCAAATGTCCCATATGTCCCTAACGTCCCAGACGTCCTAGATGTCCCATATGTCCCTAACGTCCCAGACGTTCCAGATGTCTCATATGTTTCATATGTCCTTAATGTTCCAGGCGTCCCAGATGTCCCATATGTCCCATTTGTCCCTAAAGTCCCAGACGTCCTAGATGTCCTATGTGTCCTTAACGTCCCAGACGTCCCAAATGTCCCATATCTCCCTAACGTCCCAGACGTCCTATGTGTCCCATATGTCCCTAACGTCCCAGACGTTCCAGATGTCTTATATGTTTCATATGTCCTTAATGTCTTAGGCGTCCCAGATGTCCCATATGTCCCATTTGTCCTTAAAGTCCCAGACGTCCTAGATGTCCCATATGTCCCTAACGTCCCAGACGTTCCAGATGTCTCATATGTTTTACATGTCCTTAATGTCCCAGACGTCCCAGACGTCCTAGATGTCCCATTTGTCCCTAAAGTCCCAGACGTCCCAGATGTCCCATTTGTTCCATATGTCCCTAATGTCTTAGGCGTCCCATATGTCCCAAATGTCCTATATGTCCCTAATGTCCCAGGCGTCCTAAATGTCCCATATGTCCTTAACGTCCCAGACGTCCCAGACGTCCTAGATGTCCCACATGTCCTTGACGTACCAGACGTCCCAAATGTCCCATATGTCCCATATGTCCATAATGTCTTAGGCGTCCTAAATGTCCCATATGTCCTTAACGTCCCAGACGTCCCTAACGTCCTAGATGTCTGATATGTCCTTAGCGTCCCAGGCGTCCCAGATGTCCCATATGTCCCTAACGTCCCAGACGTCCCAGATGTCCCATATGTCCCATATGTCCCTAATGTTCCAGGCGTCCCAGATGTTCCATATGTCCCATATGTCCCTAATGTCCCAGGCATCCTAAATGTCCCATATGTCCATAACGTCCCAGACGTCCCAGACGTCCTAGATGTCCCATTTGTCCTTAACGTCCCAGACGTCCCATATGTCCCATATGTCCCTAACGTCCCAGACGACCTAGATGTCCCATATGTCCCTAACGTCCCAGACGTCCTAGATGTCCTATATGCTCCTAACGTCCCAGACGTCCCAGATGTCCCATATGTCCCTAACGTTCCAGTCGTTATAGATGTCCCATATGCCCTTAACGTCCCATATGTCCATAACGTCCCAAACGTCCTACATGTCCCATATGTCTTTAACGTCCCAGACATCCCGGATGTCCCATATGTCCCTAACGTCCCAGACGTCCTAGATGTCCCATATGTCCTTAACGGCCCAGACGTCCCATATGTCCCATATGTCCCTAATGACTTAGGCGTCCCAGATGTCCCATATGTCCCATATGTCCCTAATGTCCCAGGAGTCCTAAATTTCTCATATGTCCTTAACGTCCCAGACGTCCCAGACGTTCTAGATGTCCCATATGTCCTTAACGTCCCAGACGTCCCAGATGTCCCATATGTCCCTAACGTCCCAGACGTCCCAGATGTCCCATATGTCCCATATGTCCCTAATGTCCCAGGCGTCCAAGATGTCCCATATGTCCCTAATGTCCCTAATGTCCCAGGCGTCCTAAATGTCCCATATGTCCCATATGTCCCTAATGTCCCAGGAGTCCTAAATTTCTCATATGTCCTTAACGTCCCAGACGTCCTAGACGTCCTAGATGTCCCATATGTCCTTAACGTCCCAGACGTCCCAGATGTCCCATATGTCCCTAACGTACCAGACGTCCCAGATGTTTCATATGTCCCTAATGTCCCAGGCGTCCTAAATGTCCCATATGTCCTTAACGTCCCAGACGTCCCAGACGTCCTAGATGTCCCTTATGTCCTTAATGTCCCAGACGTCCCAGTTGTCCCATATATCCCTAATGTCCCAGGTGTCCTAAATGTCCCATATGTCCTTATCGTCCCACACGTCCCAGACGTCCCAGATGTCCCATATGTCCCTAACGTCCCAGACGTCCTAGTTGTCCTATATGTCCCTAACGTCCCAGACGTCCCAGTCGTCCGAGATGTTCCATATGTCCCATATGTCCCTAATGTCCCAGGCATCCTAGATGTCCCATATGTCCCTAACGTCCCAGACTTCCTAAATGTCCCATATGTCCCTAACGTCCCAGACGTCCTAGATGTCCCATAAGTCCTTAACGTCCCAGACGTCCCAGATGTCCCATATGTCCCATGTGTCCCTAATGTCCCAGGCGTCATAAATGTCCCATATGACCTTAACGTCCCAGACGTCCCAGACGTCCTAGATGTCCCATAAGTCCTTAACGTCCCAGACGTCCCAGATGTCCCATATGTCCCATGTGTCCCTAATGTCCCAGGCGTCATAAATGTCCCATATGTCCTTATTGTCCCAGACGTCCCAGATGTCCCATATGCCTCTAACGTCCCAGACATCCCAGATGTCCTATATCTTCCATATGTCCCAAATGTCTGAGGCGTCCCAGATGTCCCATATGTCCTTAACGTCCGAGACGTCCCAGATGTCCCATATGCCCCTAACGTCCCAGACGTCCCAGATGTCCCATATGTCCCTAATGTCCCAGGCGTCCTAAATGTCCATATGTCCTTAACGTCCCAGACGCCCCAGACGTCCTAGATGTTCCATATGTCCTTAACGTCCCAGACGTCCCAGATGTACCATATGTCCTTAAAGTCCCAGACGTCCCAGATGTCCCATATGTCCCATATGTCCCTAATGTCTCAGGCGTCCTAGATGTTCCATATGTCCCTAACGTCCCAGACGTCCCAGCTGTCCCCTATGTCCCTAACGTCTTAGACGTCCCAGACGTCGTAGATGTCCCATATGTCCCTAACGTCCCAGACGTCCCAGATGTCCCGTATGTCCCTAACGTCTCAGACGTTCCAGATGTCCTAGATGACCCATATGTCCCTAATGTCCCAGGCGTCCTATATGTCCCATAGGTCCCATATGTCCCTAATGTTCCAGGCGTCCTAAATGTCCCATTTGTCCTTAACGTCCCAGACGTCTTAGATGTCCCATATGTCCTTAACGTCCCAGACGTCCCAGATGTCCCAGGTGTGCCATATGTTCCTAACGTCACAAACGTCCCAGATGTCCCATATGTCCCTAACGTCCCAGTCGTCCCAGATGTCCCATATGTCCCATATGTCCCTAATGTCCCAGGCGTCCTATATGTCCCATAGGTCCCATATGTCCCTAATGTTCCAGGCGTCCTAAATGTCCCATTTGTCCTTAACGTCCCAGACGTCCCAGACGTCTTAGATGTCCCATATGTCCTTAACGTCCCAGACGTCCCAGATGTCCCATATGTCCCTAACGTCCCAGACGTCCAAGATGTCCCATATGTCCCATATGTCCCTAATGTCCCAGGCGTCCTAAATGTCCTATGTGTCCTTAACGTCCCAGACGTCCCAGACGTCCTAGATGTCCCATACGTCCTTAACGTCCCAGACGTCCTAGATGTCCCATATGTCATTAACGTCCCAGACGTTTTAATTGTCCCATATGTCCCTAACGTCCCAGCCGTCCCGGCTGCCCCGTATGTCCCTAACGTCCCAGACGTCCCAGACGTCCAAGATGTCCCATATGTCCCATATGTCCCTAATGTCCCAGGCGTCCTAAATGTCCTATGTGTCCTTAACGTCCCAGACGTCCCAGATGTCCCATATGTCCCATATGTCCTTAATGTCCCAGGCGTCCTAGATGTTCCATATGTCATTAACGTCCCAGACGTTTTAATTGTCCCATATGTCCCTAACGTCCCAGCCGTCCCGGCTGCCCCGTATGTCCCTAACGTCCCAGACGTCCCAGACGTCCTATATGTCCCATATGTCCCTAACATCCCAGACGTCCTAGATGTCCTATATGTCCCTAACGTCCCAGACGCCCCAGACCTCCGAGATGTCCCATATGTCCCAAATGTCCCAGGCGTCATAGATGTTCCATATGTCCCATATGTCCCTAATGTCCCAGGCGTCCTAAATGTCCCATATGTCTTTAACGTCTCAGACGTCCCAGACGTCCTAGATGTCCCATTTGTCCTTAACGTCCCAGACGTCCTAGTTGTCCTATATGTCCCTAACGTCCCAGACGTTCCAGATGTCCCATATGTTTCATATGTCCTTAATGTCCCAGGCGTCCCAGATGTCCCATATGTCCCATATGTCCCTAACGTCCCAGACGTTCCAGATGTCCCATATGTTTCATATGTCCTTAATGTCCCAGGCGTCCCAGATGTTCCATAAGTCCCTAACGTCCCAGACGTCCTAGATGTCCCATATGTCCCTAACGTCCCAGACGTTCCAGATGTCCCATATGTTTCATATGTCCTTAATGTCCCAGGCGTCCCAGATGTCCCATATGTCCCATATGTCCCTAAAGTCCCAGACGTCCTAGATGTCCCATATGTCCCTAACGTCAAAGACGTCCTAGATGTCCCATATTTCCTTAACGTCCCAGACGTTCCAGATGTCCCATATGTTCCTAACGTCCCAGACGTCCCAGATGTCCCATATGTTCCATATGTCCCTAATGTCTTAGGCGTCCCATATGTCCCAAATGTCCCATATGTCCCTAATGTCCCAGGCGTCCTAAATGTCCCATATGTCCTTAACGTCCCAGACGTCCCAGACGTCCTAGATGTCCCATATGTTTCATATGTCCCTAATGCCTTAGGCGTCCCATATTTCCCAAATGTCCCATATGTCCCTAATGTCCCAGGCGTCCTAAATGTCCCATATGTCCTTAACGTCCCAGACGTTCCAGATGTCCCATATGTTCCTAACGTCCCAGACGTCCCAGATGTCCCATATGTTCCATATGTCCCTAATGTCTTAGGCGTCCCATATGTCCCCAATGTCCCATATGTCCCAAATGTCCCATATTTCCCTAATGTCCCAGGCGTCCTAAATGTCCCATATGTCCTTAACGTCCCAGACGTCCCAAACGTCCTAGATGTCCCATATGTCCTTAGTGTCCCAGACGTCCCAGATGTCCCCTATGTCCCTAACGTCCCAGACGTCCCAGATGTCCCAGATGTCCCATATGTCCCACATGTCCCTAATGTTCCAGGCGTCCTAAATGTCCCATATATCCTTAACGTCCCAGACGTCCCAGACGTCCCAGATGTCCCATATGTCCCATATGTCCCTAATGTCCCAGGCGTCCTAAATGTCCCATATGTCCTTAACGTCTCAGACGTCCCAGACGTCCCAGATGTCCCAGACGTCCCAAATGTCCCATATGTCCCTAACGTCCCAGACGTCCTAGATGTCCCATATGTCCCTAACGTCCCAGACGTTCCAGATGTCTCATATGTTTCATATGTCCTTAATGTTCCAGGCGTCCCAGATGTCCCATATGTCCCATTTGTCCCTAAAGTCCCAGACGTCCTAGATGTCCTATGTGTCCTTAACGTCCCAGATGTCCCAAATGTCCCATATCTCCCTAACGTCCCAGACGTCCTATGTGTCCCATATGTCCCTAACGTCCCAGACGTTCCCGATGTCTTATATGTTTCATATGTCCTTAATGTCTTAGGCGTCCCAGATGTCCCATATGTCCCATTTGTCCCTAAAGTCCCAGACGTCCTAGATGTCCCATTTGTCTTTAACGTCCCAGACGTCCCAGATGTCCCATATGTCCCTAACGTCCCAGACGTCCTAGATGTCCCATATGTCCCTAACGTCCCAGACGTTCCAGATGTCTCATATGTTTTATATGTCCTTAATGTCCCAGACGTCCCAGACGTCCTAGATGTCCCATTTGTCCCTAAAGTCCCAGACGTCCCAGATGTCCCATTTGTTCCATATGTCCCTAATGTCTTAGGCGTCCCATATGTCCCAAATGTCCTATATGTCCCTAATGTCCCAGGCGTCCTAAATGTCCCATATGTCCTTAACGTCCCAGACGTCCCAGACGTCCTAGATGTCCAACATGTCCTTGACGTACCAGACGTCCCAAATGTCCCATATGTCCCATATGTCCATAATGTCTTAGGCGTCCTAAATGTCCCATATGTCCTTAACGTCCCAGACGTCCCTAACGTCCTAGATGTCTGATATGTCCTTAGCGTCCCAGGCGTCCCAGATGTCCCATATGTCCCTAACGTCCCAGACGTCCCAGATGTCCCATATGTCCCATATGTCCCTAATGTTCCAGGCGTCCCAGATGTTCCATATGTCCCATATGTCCCTAATGTCCCAGGCATCTTAAATGTCCCATATGTCCATAACGTCCCAGACGTCCTAGATGTCCCATATGTCCCTAACGTCCCAGACATCCTAGATGTCCTATATGCTCCTAACGTCCCAGACGTCCTAGATGTCCCATTTGTCCTTAACGTCCCAGACGTCCCATATGTCCCATATGTCCCTAACGTACCAGACGTCCTAGATGTCCCATATGTCCCTAACGTCCCAGACGTCCTAGATGTCCTATATGCTCCTAACGTCCCAGACGTCCCAGATGTCCCATATGTCCCTAACGTTCCAGTCGTTATAGATGTCCCATATGCCCTTAACGTCCCATATGTCCATAACGTCCCAAACGTCCTACATGTCCCATATGTCTTTAACGTCCCAGACGTTCTAGATGTCCTATATGTCCCTAACGTCCCAGACATCCCGCATGTCCCATATGTTCCTAACGTCCCAGACGTCCTAGATGTCCCATATGTCCTTAACGGCCCAGACGTCCCATATGCCCCATATGTCCCTAATGACTTAGGCGTCCCAGATGTCCCATATGTCCCATATGTCCCTAATGTCCCAGGAGTCCTAAATTTCTCATATGTCCTTAACGTCCCAGACGTCCCAGACGTTCTAGATGTCCCATATGTCCTTAACGTCCCAGACGTCCCAGATGTCCCATATGTCCCTAACGTCCCAGACGTCCCAGATGTCCCATATGTCCTATATGTCCCTAATGTCCCAGGCGTCCAAGATGTCCCATATGTCCCTAATGTCCCTAATGTCCCAGGCGTCCTAAATGTCCCATATGTCCCATATGTCCCTAATGTCCCAGGAGTCCTAAATTTCTCATATGTCCTTAACGTCCCAGACGTCCTCGATGTCCCATATGTCCTTAACGTCCCAGACGTCCCAGATGTCCCATATGTCCCTAACGTCCCAGACGTCCCAGATGTCCCATATGTCCCTAATGTCCCAGGCGTCCTAAATGTCCCATATGTCCTTAACGTCCCAAACGTCCCAGACGTCCTAGATGTCCCTTATGTCCTTAACGTCCCAGACGTCCCAGTTGTCCCATATATCCCTAATGTCCCAGGTGTCCTAAATGTCCCATATGTCCTTATCGTCCCACACGTCCCAGACGTCCCAGATGTCCCATATGTCCCTAACGTCCCAGACGTCTCAGATGTCCCATATGTCCCATATTTCCCTAATGTCCCAGGCGTTCCAGATGTCCCATATGTCCCATATGTCCCTAATGTCCCAGGCGTCCTAAATGTCCCATATGTCTTTATTCTCCCACACGTCCCAGACGTCCCAGATGTCCCATATGTCCCTAACGTCCCAGACGTCTCAGATGTCTCATATGTCCAATATTTCCTTAATGTCCCAGGCGTCCTAGATGTTCCATACGTCCCTAACGTCCCAGACGTCCTAAATGTCCCATATGTTCCTAACGTCCCAGACGTCCTAGCTGTCCATATGTCTCTAACGTCCCAGACGTCCCAGACGTCCTAGATGTCCCATATGTCCCTAACGTCCCAGACGTCCTAGTTGTCCTATATGTCCCTAACGTCCCAGACGTCCCAGTCGTCCGAGATGTTCCATATGACCCATATGTCCCTAATGTCCCAGGCATCCTAGATGTCCCATATGTCCCTAACGTCCAGACGTCCTAAATGTCCATATGTCCTATATGTCCCTAATGTCCCAGACGTCCCAGATGTCCCATATGTCCCATATGTCCCTAATGTCCCAGGCGTCCTAAATGTCCTATATGTCCTTAACGTCCCAAACGTCCCAGACGTCCTAGATGTCCCATACGTCCTTAACGTCCCAGACGTCCTAGATGTCCCGTATGTCCCTAACGTCCCAGACGTCCCAGATGTCCCATATGTCCCATATGTCCTTAATGTCCCAGGCGTCCTAGATGTTCCATATGTCATTAACGTCCCAGACGTTTTAATTGTCCCATATGTCCGTAACGTCCCAGCCGTCCCGGCTGCCCCGTATGTCCCTAACGTCCCAGACGTCCCAGACGTCCTAGATGTCCCATATGTCCCTAACATCCCAGACGTCCTAGATGTCGTATATGTCCTTAACGTCCCAGACGCCCCAAACCTCCCAGATGTCCCATATGTCCCAAATGTCCCAGGCGTCATAGATGTTCCATATGTCTCATATGTCCCTAATGTCCCAGGCGTCCTAAATGTCCCATATGTCTTTAACGTCTCAGACGTCCCAGACGTCCTAGATGTCCCATTTGTCCTTAACGTCCCAGACGTCCCAGATGTTCCATAAGTCCCTAACGTCCCAGACGTCCTAGATGTCCCATATGTCCCTAACGTCCCAGACGTTTCAGATGTCCCATATGTTTCATATGTCCTTAATATCCCAGGCGTCCCAAATGTCCCATATGTCCCATATGTCCCTAAAGTCCCAGACTTCCTAGATGTCCCATGTGTCCTTAACGTCCCAGACGTCCCAAATGTCCCATATGTCTCTAACGTCCCAAACGTCCCAGATGTCCCATATGTCCCTAACGTCAAAGACGTCCTAGATGTCCCATATTTCCTTAACGTCCCAGACGTTCCAGATGTCCCATATGTTCCTAACGTCCCAGACGTCCCAGATGTCCCATATGTTCCATATGTCATTAATGTCTTAGGCGTCCCATATGTCCCAAATGTCCCATATGTCCCTAATGTCCCAGGCGTCCTAAATGTCCCATATGTCCTTAACGTCCCAGACGTCCCAGACGTCCTAGATGTCCCATATGTTCCATATGTCCCTAATGTCTTAGGCGTCCCATATGTCCCAAATGTCCCATATGTCCATAATGTCCCAGGCGTCCTAAATGTCCCATATGTCCTTAACGTCCCAGACGTTCCAGATGTCCCATATGTTCCTAACGTCCCAGACGTCCCAGATGTCCCATATGTTCCTTATGTCCCTAATGTCTTAGGCGTCCCATATGTCCCAAATGTCCCATATGTCCCAAATGTCCCATATGTCCCTAATGTCCCAGGCGTCCTAAATGTCCCATATGTCCTTAACGTCCCAGACGTCCCAAACGTCCTAGATGTCCCATATGTCCTTAGCGTCCCAGACGTCCAAGATGTCCCCTATGTCCCTAACGTCCCAGACGTCCCAGATGTCCCAGATGTCCCATATGTCCCACATGTCCCCTAATGTTCCAGGCGTCCTAAATGTCCCATATATCCTTAACGTCCCAGACGTCCCAGACGTCCTAGATGTCAAATATGTCCTTAACGTCCAAGACGTCCAGATGCCCCATATGTCCCTAACGGCCCAGACGTCCCAGATGTCCCATATGTCCTATATGTCCCTAATGTCCCAGGCGTCCCAGATGTCCCATATGTCCCATATGTCCCTAATGTCCAAGGCGTCCTAAATGTCCGTTATATCCTTAACGTTCCAGACGTCCCAGACGTCCTAGATGTCCTATATGTTCTTAACGTCCCAGACGTCCCAGATGTCCCATTTGTCCCTAACGTCCCAGACGTCCCAGATGTCCCATATGTCCCATATGTCCTTAATGTCCCAGGCGTCCTAGATGTTCCATATGTCATTAACGTCCCAGACGTCCTAATTGTCCCATATATCCCTAACGTCCCAGACGTCCCAGCTGTCCCGTATGTCCCTAACGTCCCAGACGTCCCAGACGTCCTAGATGTCCCATATGTCTCTAACGTCCCAGACGTCCCAGATGTCCCATATGTCCCAAATGTCCCAGGCGTCCCAGATGTTCCATATGTCCCATATGTCCCTAATGTCCCAGGCGTCCTAAATGTCCCATATGTTCTTAACGTCCCAGACGTCCCAGACGTCCTAGATGTCCCATTTGTCCTTAACGTCCCAGACGTCCCAGATATCCCATATGTCCCTAACGTCCCAGACGTTCCAGATGTCTCATATGTTTCATATGTCCTTAATGTCCCAGGCGTCCCAGATGTCCCAACATGTTCCATTTGTCCCTAAAGTTCCAGACGTCCTAGATGTCCTATGTGTCCTTAACGTCCCAGACGTCCCAAATGTCCCATATGTCCCTAACGTCCCAGACGTCCTAGATGTCCCATATGTCCCTAACGTCCCAGACGTTCCAGATGTCTCATATGTTTCATATGTCCTTAATGTTCCAGGCGTCCCAGATGTCCCATATGTCCCATTTGTCCCTAAAGTCCCAGACGTCCTAGATGTCCTATGTGTCCTTAACGTCCCAGACGTCCCAAATGTCCCATATCTCCCTAACGTCCCAGACGTCCTATGTGTTCCATATGTCCCTAACGTCCAGACGTTCCAGATGTCTTATATGTTTCATATGTCCTTAATGTCTTAGGCGTCCCAGATGTCCCATATGTTCCATATGTCCCTAATGTCCAAGGCGTCCTAAATGTCCGTTATATCCTTAACGTTCCAGACGTCCCAGACGTCCTAGATGTCCTATATGTTCTTAACGTCCCAGACGTCCCAGATGTCCCATTTGTCCCTAACGTCCCAGACGTCCAAGATGTCCCATATGTCCCATATGTCCTTAATGTCCCAGGCGTCCTAGATGTTCCATATGTCATTAACGTCCCAGACGTCCTAATTGTCCCATATATCCCTAACGTCCCAGACGTCCCAGCTGTCCCGTATGTCCCTAACGTCCCAGACGTCCCAGACGTCCTAGATGTCCCATATGTCCCTAACGTCCCAGACGTCCCAGATGTCCCATATGCCCCAAATGTCCCAGGCGTCCCAGATGTTCCATATGTCCCATATGTCCCTAATGTCCCAGGCGTCCTAAATGTCCCATATGTCCTTAACGTCCCAGACGTCCCAGACGTCCTAGATGTCCCATTTGTCCTTAACGTCCCAGACGTCCCAGATGTCCCATATGTCCCTAACGTCCCAGACGTTCCAGATGTCTCATATGTTTCATATGTCCTTAATGTCCCAGGCGTCCCAGATGTCCCATATGTTCTATTTGTCCCTAAAGTCCCAGACGTCCTAGATGTCCTATGTGTCCTTAACGTCTCAGACGTCCCAAATGTCCCATATGTCCCTAACGTCCCAGACGTCCTAGATGTCCCATATGTCCCTAACGTCCCAGACGTTCCAGATGTCTCATATGTTTCATATGTCCTTAATATTCCAGGCGTCCCAGATGTCCCATATGTCCCATTTGTCCCTAAAGTCCCAGACGTCCTAGATGTCCTATGTGTCCTTAACGTCCCAGACGTCCCAAATGTCCCATATCTCCCTAACGTCCCAGACGTCCTATGTGTTCCATATGTCCCTAACGTCCCAGACGTTCCAGATGTCTTATATGTTTCATATGTCCTTAATGTCTTAGGCGTCCCAGATGTCCCATATGTCCCATTTGTCCCTAAAGTCCCAGACGTCCTAGATGTCCCATTTGTCCTTAACGTCCCAGACGTCCCAGATGTCCCATATGTCCCTAACGTCCCAGACGTCCTAGATGTCCCATATGTCCCTAACGTCCCAGACTTTCCAGATGTCTCATATGTTTTATATGTCCTTAATGTCCCAGACGTCCCAGACGTCCTAGATGTCCCATTTGTCCCTAAAGTCCCAGACGTCCTAGATGTCCCATTTGTTCCATATGTCCCTAATGTCTTAGGCGTCCCATATGTCCCAAATGTCCTATATGTCCCTAATGTCCCAGGCGTCCTAAATGTCTCATATGTCCTTAACGTCCCAGACGTCCCAGACGTCCTAGATGTCCCACATGTCCTTGACGTACCAGACGTCCCAAATGTCCCATATGTCCATAATGTTCCAAGCGTCCTAAATGTCCCATATGTCCTTAACGTCCCAGACGTCCCTAACATCCTAGATGTCTGATATGTCCTTAGCGTCCCAGGCGTCCTAAATGTCCCATATGTTCTTAACGTCCCAGACGTCCCAGACGTCCTAGATGTCCCATTTGTCCTTAACGTCCCAGACGTCCCAGATGTCCCATATGTCCCTAACGTCCCAGACGTTCCAGATGTCTCATATGCTTCATATGTCCTTAATGTCCCAGGCGTCCCAGATGTCCCATATGTTCCATTTGTCCCTAAAGTTCCAGACGTCCTAGATGTCCTATGTGTCCTTAACGTCCCAGACGTCCCAAATGTCCCATATGTCCCTAACGTCCCAGACGTCCTAGATGTCCCATATGTCCCTAACGTCCCAGACGTTCCAGATGTCTCATATGTTTCATATGTCCTTAATGTTCCAGGCGTCCCAGATGTCCCATATGTCCCATTTGTCCCTAAAGTCCCAGACGTCCTAGATGTCCTATGTGTCCTTAACGTCCCAGACGTCCCAAATGTCCCATATCTCCCTAACGTCCCAGACGTCCTATGTGTTCCATATGTCCCTAACGTCCCAGACGTTCCAGATGTCTTATATGTTTCATATGTCCTTAATGTCTTAGGCGTCCCAGATGTCCCATATGTCCCATATGTCCCTAATGTCCAAGGCGTCCTAAATGTCCGTTATATCCTTAACGTTCCAGACGTCCCAGACGTCCTAGATGTCCTATATGTTCTTAACGTCCCAGACGTCCCAGATGTCCCATTTGTCCCTAACGTCCCAGACGTCCAAGATGTCCCATATGTCCCATATGTCCTTAATGTCCCAGGCGTCCTAGATGTTCCATATGTCATTAACGTCCCAGACGTCCTAATTGTCCCATATATCCCTAACGTCCCAGACGTCCCAGCTGTCCCGTATGTCCCTAACGTCCCAGACGTCCCAGACGTCCTAGATGTCCCATATGTCCCTAACGTCCCAGACGTCCCAGATGTCCCATATGTCCCAAATGTCCCAGGCGTCCCAGATGTTCCATATGTCCCATATGTCCCTAATGTCCCAGGCATCCTAAATGTCCCATATGTCCTTAACGTCCCAGACGTCCCAGACGTCCTAGATGTCCCATTTGTCCTTAACGTCCCAGACGTCCCAGATGTCCCATATGTCCCTAACGTCCCAGACGTTCCAGATGTCTCATATGTTTCATATGTCCTTAATGTCCCAGGCGTCCCAGATGTCCCATATGTTCCATTTGTCCCTAAAGTCCCAGACGTCCTAGATGTCCTATGTGTCCTTAACGTCTCAGACGTCCCAAATGTCCCATATGTCCCTAACGTCCCAGACGTCCTAGATGTCCCATATGTCCCTAACGTCCCAGACGTTCCAGATGTCTCATATGTTTCATATGTCCTTAATATTCCAGGCGTCCCAGATGTCCCATATGTCCCATTTGTCCCTAAAGTCCCAGACGTCCTAGATGTCCTATGTGTCCTTAACGTCCCAGACGTCCCAAATGTCCCATATCTCCCTAACGTCCCAGACGTCCTATGTGTTCCATATGTCCCTAACGTCCCAGACGTTCCAGATGTCTTATATGTTTCATATGTCCTTAATG